>BGPR01009355.1:523-57986 GCA_013235015.1 Araneus ventricosus | reverse complement strand
ATGAAGCAGGAGGTGAAAACACTAATACAACACACTTCAACAATATTATAACACACATTAGGCATGTGTCACGTGACCTCAGGTATTATTCGATTTAGCCCGTGCAACGCCGGGCCATACAGAAGAGCCGAAGAAACAGAAGAACAAAGAAAAGAGAATACGTTTTGGGGGGAACGTAACGTTCACGTTAGCGACAATATATGTAAAAAAAAATAAATCGGAGGCGGGTATATGAAAATTAGTAATAAAAAGACTAGATTTGAAGGAACATTTACATTTCTTGGAGAAAGTAAGTGACAATATTTGTTGAAAAAAAACGGAGCCGGGCATATGAAAAAATATGGATCCGAAGGCCTCACGTGATCTCACTTCTCTCCGCCCGGGAATATCCCATTATTCAAGATTGCCCGTGCAACGCCGGGTCATGCAGCTAGTATCTTTATAAAATAAAGTAAAGTGGCATTTTGTCTGATTTTCGCGTCTTTCATCGGCGAGAGCACTTTATGTGTTTCAACCCAACACTACTAAAGAATTTCTTAGAAGAATGAGAATTTACCTTTCGCCAAACAATGATTAATGAAATTTTATTTTTGTGTCATTCACAGAAACACGGGGTAAACAGAAAGACCTTTAACTTCTGTTATCGGAAAAAAGAAAACTGTCGAAATATTATGCAATCATGGGTCTCTATTTCTTCATTAAAGTGCCATTAAGTTTGAGGTTGTAGGCGATTTTTGATACATCCAAAATATGATGTTGGTATTAAGTCTTTTCAATTTTTATTTGTAGTCCTTATTTTGTATAGTTAATAGTATCTTGGGGGAAATTCAGTGGCGAATCCAGGATTCGAGTCTGAGGGGGCTGAGGTCATAAAAATTTTGTATCGTCGTGACGAATGTCAAACCTCATGGCTCATGTGAACCAAAACACTTTAACTTTACAGACTTTACTCACTAGACAATAAGAATCATAAGGAACACTACAATACTTTCAATAATTTAACACAAAACACAATGAAATAACTAGCAAAAATATGTTTTTGACCGTGTCAACGCTGCAAGTACAAGTGGAATGACTAGAAAAGTGGGAAAACTTTCGAGCCTTCAAAAACCAGGAAGAAATGCTTTCACTTTTTTAAAAGGGTGATTAAGAAAAAACAGCTATAGGGATTTTAGACTGTTGTGAAAATTCAGTATCTCGGATATCTACTGATACATACCATACAATGCTTTATTACAGTATTCGGTGTTCCTCGGTGTTCATAATATTGTATAACATTGTGCAAATATTATATAATATTTCTGTGCTACTGGGGAAATGGAGCATTTTCGACACCATTTGCCTTTTGCTTTTAAGTGAGCTGTTAAGACCACTGAAGCGACTCGCGAGATTTGTGCTTCTGTATGGAGAAGCAGCGACGCCTCGAAGTGCTGCTCACTGTTAGTTTTCACGCTGCAAAAATGTAAATAAAATAAAACAAATTAATGAGCCATTGAAACAACTTTTTCTTCAAATGTTGTCAAACGACCAGAGGAATTTAAAAAAAATGAATTTGGAATAAAGTTGAAAAACGTTAATTAATTTTTACTCAGCCCAATATATGAACCAAATGTCGCAGATCTTAAAGGACATGTTGGCCAAATGGACATGCTGGATGAATTTCCTATTGGCTGAGTCTACTGCCTAAAACATTGACATGACATACCCCAAAAACAAGATAGACTATCAGATTTCTACATCATTCCCAGATAGCAATTTTAGTTTGCAGCAAGCTTGCCACAAATTTGTCATGACAAGAATGCAAGTTTGCCACAAATTTGTCATGACAAGAGTGCAAGCTTGCAGCAAGGTAACGAAAGCTCCGAAGTCACCATGAAACGAACTTGCAGCAAGTTTGCCACAAGCTTGCCGTGCAAACTTATTGCAAATTATAGCAAAAGCAGAGCTCGAAACACAAACCGGGATAGAACTCGCGACCTCCCGGTTCCGAAGCGGAGACGCTAACCATTGAGCCAGTTGAACTCTGAGAGGAGAAGATAGATTTCGCTAATACATCGTTCGATTCGATTCGTATGCGATTTATTTTTAACTATTTTCTGGATTTCATTAATTTTTTTGAGTTGAGAATATGATTTGAAGTCAAAGAGAGAGCGATTTTCGCTAATAACTACGTTTTGCCAGTATAATAAATTATGAAATTAGAGTTCAAAAGTAATTACTTTAAAATGGGACAAAATGTCTAGTTATTATTGTTCAACAAACACTGACTGTTTTTTAGATTTAATTTTGTTTATAAGCGTTAAAATTTCAACATTAAGGAAAAGGCGATATAGTTTTCTTTAAAGTGAGAGTGATATATTTAGTAAAAAGATGGAAAATGTTTCAAAATTTTTTTTTATAAAAAAGTTATTTTTTTCACAAATTAGCATTGATTTATTGAATTAATAAAAAAGAATTACGGTCTAGGAGATGCTATTAAAAATCGGATGTTTTTTAAAACAGAGACAAAGATAATTATCTCTTTATTGTGCTATCTTTGCAGGAAGCTTGTTTTGTAAAATTGCAGCAAGTTTGATTTGCAAAGGAGGTTGCGCTATTTGTCACATCGAACTTGCTAGAAGTTCGATTCAAGTTTGACGCGTCAAATTTTGCCATGACAAGTCAAAATCAAACTTGCTGCAAACTTACGTGCTATCTGGGTTGTAAAAATACTGTCCGATATATTTGTACTATTAGGGACAGAAACATTACATTCTGACTATGGCTAATGTTGCTTTCCGACTTATCAAAACCACAACACTATAAATTTTTTGTCTTTGAGTTTTAACTCTCAAAAAAAAATCTCATAGAAATTAAAATTTCCATGCAAATAAGCAAGTATTATCTGATCGTTAGCAGGCATTTTAATAAGTTTTTTTTATAACCTTGATATGTATATCTCGATAAGATTGATAAATTTGGATATATCTGTGTTAAGATGAAATTGAGAACGCTTGCGAATTTATGTTGATCCTACAACCGCTTCTAACACAGATACCAATTTTAGTTCGCAGCAAAGTTGCAGCAATCTTGCTCCGCAAATCTTCAATCTTGCAACAAATTTGACACGACAAGAGTGCAAGCTTGAAACAAGTTATTGAAAACGAGTTAGTCACCACAAGTCGAACTTGCCGCAAGCTTGTTGCGTCAAACACATTGCAAACTATAGCAAAAACAGAATACGAACACAACCTCGGATTCGATTCCGCGACACAACACTTCCTAAACCTGTTACCATAACCATTCAGCCAGCTAGGCTCCGAGAAGAGAAGATAGATTGCGCTAATAGATCGCGCATACGATTTATTTTAAACTCTTTTTCTTGATTTCATTAATTTTTTAAATTTTGTGTTGAGAATATGATTTGAAATCAAAGAGAGAGCTGTTTTCGCTAATATCTACGTTTTGCTAGTAGAATAAATTATCAATTAAGGGTTCAAATGTAATTATTTTAAAAATGGGACAAAATGAAGTTATTATTTTTCAACAAACATTGACTGTTTTTTAGGTTTAATTTTGTTTATAAACGTTAAAACTTCAACATTAAGAAAAGGCGATATAGTTTTCTTTAAAGTGCGAGTGCTATATTTAGTAAAAAGATGGAAAATGTTTCAAAATTTTTTTTTATAAAAAAGTTATTTTTTTTACAAATTATCATTGATTTATTGAATTAATAAAAAAGAATCACGGTCTAGGAGATGCTATTAAAAATCGGATGTTTTTTAAAACAGAGACAAAGATAATTATCTCTTTATTGTGCTATCTTTGCAGGAAGCTTGTTTTGCAAAATTGCAGCAAGTTTGATTTGCAAAGGAGGTGGCGATAGTTGTCACGGCGAACTTGTGGCAAACTCGTTTTGCAAGCGAGGGTGGCGATTCTTCATTGTCAGTTTGCCACAGTTGCGCTTCAAGTTTGACGCGTCAAATTTGCCATGACAAGATAATATCAAGTAAAAATCAAACTTGCTGCAAACGTACGTGCTGTCTGGATTTAGTGGTGATGTCAAGCTTGCACTTATAGCAAAAAATTACAAACCAGTACAATAAATAAAGAAAAAAAAGAAAATTTTGAAAATGAATATTTATCTGTTATTTCAGCAGACCCAGCTAAAATGTAAGATTTTCCCTGCCGCATTTGAATATTAAAAAAAATGTTTGAATAGTTTGCTTTCCACGTAAAACACTAAATTTACATTTTTTTAAAAAAAATTAAACATTGGTAGGATGTTTATAGGCAGTGCTTCTCTCGCATCCCAGATAGCACGTAAGTTTGCAGCAAGTTTGATTTTGACTTGTCATGGCAAAATTTGACGCGTCAAATTTGAATCGAACTTGTAGCAAGTTCGATGTGACAAATGGCGCCACCTCCTTTGCAAATCAAACTTGCTGCAATTTTGCAAAACAAGCTTCCTGCAAAGATAGCACAATAAAAAGATAATTATCTTTTTCTCTGTTTTAAAAAACATCCGATTTTTAATAGCATCTCCTAGACCGTAATTCTTTTTTATTAATTCAATAAATCAATGATAATTTGTGAAAAAAATAACTTTTTTATAAAAAATTTTTTTGAAACATTTTCCATCTTTTTACTAAATATATCACTCTCACTTTAAAGAAAACTATATCGCCTTTTTCTTAATGTTGAAATTTTAACGTTTATAAACAAAATTAAATCTAAAAAACAGTCAGTGTTTGTTGAACAATTCTACCATAACTCATAAACTTTCTATTAAAAACATGAATACTAACGACATGAATTATTAATCATTTATAACTGCCTTTAATTGTTAAATTGGTGCGAATTTTGGCAGCGTAACTCTAGAAAGTTCTTTATAAAAGCTCAGAGAAAAGATAACTAATAACAGGTATACTTCCTCTGAGTATAAACCCAGATAGCAATTTTAGTTTGCAGCAAATTTGCAGCAGACTTGCACTGCAAATCTGCAAGCTTACAGCAAATTTGTCACGACAAGAGTGCAAGTGTGAAACAAGTTTGCAGCAAGTTAACGCAAGCTTCGGAGTCACCATGGGACGAACTTGCAGCAAATTTGCAGCAGACTTGCACTGCAAACTCATTGCACGCGATCCTTCAAACATAAAAAGCTGTTTCGGATTCAAAGCAACCGCGCATTGCCTTGACCTTCTAGAATTAAGGCGCATGCGCGGTAATAATTGACAGAAAGCTGCGATTAGATGGCTTGAAAAGTGGATGAGGGACTTTTTTTTTCTTTCTTGTTCTATTTGAATTATCCAATGAATATGTTTTTTTTTATTTAAAAAATATTTTATTGATTTTTTAGCAGTATAATTCCTAGAGTAGATGTGTCAATGGTAGATGTGAAAAAAAAAAAGTATGTACACACAAAGTGGTGAAACTTGGTTTTCGCAATTTTCTTGTTGCATAAAGAGAGAAATCCGTTTCTATTCAAAAATTTTATATGTTTTCATCTCTTTCACCTTTACAGAACAATTATTTATATATATTTTTTGATTCTTCATTTTTTTTTCAGACAGGAAATAGTTTCACTCCAATCCAAACCTAGATATGACATCACTTCACTTTTCACTGTCGTGTGTGTGTGTTTATGTATTGTCTGTACACACCTTAGTTTTGTGTTTTGTTTGATCTTACATTCTGTATATTAGATATCTGTGTTTATTTGTAGTTTCTACAACTTATTCAATCTAAGCATAGAAAATTAAAGTATTCAGGTAACATTATTGAAGTTATATGTACATTTGCGTATTTCTAACGGAACTTAATTTTTCTAATTACGTTACAGTGCCTTTCCTTTTAAAATCATATTTAACATACCGTGTTTTTTCATTGACAAATTATTACCAAGTGTGTGGATGTTGTTAAGATTACATGAATGTTGAACTGATCAATAATTAATGAATGTATTTTTTTCTTTCGATTGCGTATGTGTTTGCTGAACCATAACAATGACAGTTTATATTAAGTTCACTTCTATATATTTATAATTCGAAATATATTTTGGAATATTTCTACTATATTAGGAGAAATACAGCAAGTAGCTATGCGAGAATGATGTATCTGTACTTATATATTATGCTTTTTACTACCAGATCAATGAAGCATAAAATTACTGTTTACTATTTTGCTATTTTTTACTTTAATTATGTAGTGCATAAATGAAGTTCAAATATTTCATTTATATGAAGGTAGCATATTGGTAACAGATTAAATAATCATCATGTTGACTTGTTATGGATCTTGAAATTTAATCAAAGTAGACATTCCAATTGCTTTGGGGCAAAATACTCATTTGGCTTAATTATTTTGCCAGTGGCATAGTTGCCACTTGTAAAGTACTTTGCCCTCGCTTCCAAAGAGTGTGTAGAGGTCTGACTTATAGACCTATTATAAAAGATTTGACTTCTAATCTATCTGATTATGGGTAGAAAATGTATAAAAATTATTACTTTTTAAGCATTATTTATAATAAATGGTTAGGTATTTATCCTATTTTATAAATTCATAGTCAGTGCTGTTTGCTTCTTATGTAAAGAACTGATCTTCTAGTACAGGATTCCCATGGTCCTTAAAAACTCCTTGAATTGTATTTGCATTACTCAGGGCCCTCTAAAAGTACTTGATTTTTCATTGGGTCCTTGAAAAGACATTGAAAAAAAGAAAATTGTTCATCCAATATTTTTGGGACAGAAGAGAAAACTAGTTTGTGACTTGGTTTTGCCTTGAGAATTCCACCACCAGGAAAAGCATGTTTGTATGAGAATGCTATCAATCATCAATCTTTTCTGTCTATATATTCAAAGACAGCTTAATTTGACAATACAGTAAAAACTAGAGAGTATTTCTCCGTCGAATAAAATAGTCCTGCAATTATTCTAATGTATTTTGAAAGTAACCTATATATTTGAACAGAATTTGGTTTTAAATTCCAATAACTGATTTTCTGTGCAATGAAATCTGTTTTCAAAATGTATGTTGTTTAATTTCATAGAGCCGGGAAAGGCTGTGCCCATGCTAAATGGATAAAATTTTGCAATATAATTTCCAGTTTGCAGGTAGACTTCTGGTAGATGGGAGCTTTTGCATTAAGCTTTACTTATTACTGACATATGTGTGCATATATATATGTTGGTATTTTTTTATTTGTATATTTAGTTAGTGGGCCTCAAAATATTTTTTACGCAACAGGTGGTCTGCACAAACGAAAAGGTTGGTACCCGCTGATTTAAGGTAGAGAAACGGTTTCACTTACAAACAGAGCTGTATGAAATAGCTGCAAATCAGTTTGTATCAGAATTCTTCTCATTAAACAGGTTAATATTACTAGAAATTGAAATATTTCAGCAAGTTGAGGTTTTCAGAAACTTTTTCATTCATCAATTTATATTAACCGTTTTAAGTGATTTTATCTTTATTATGTATCAAATGAGGTATTTAAATTTTCTGTTCTGTTTGCATGTTGTATTCTTTCCTCAGTGAGCTTTCTGGAATGTATTCCAGTTTGCATTGTCGTGGTCAAATTCTTAAGGTTTTTTTTTTCTTCTCGTCATAATTGTCGAAAGAAAGTTCTACAGTATATAATTAGAATTAATTATATGCTGTAAATATAATTTAATTATGTAATCTTTCTAAACTGGCAACAATGGGACCTTGCTGTTGCTAGATAAGGGGATTTTTTCAGGGGTGGAATAGTTAAAAATATGTTTCTGGAACTTACCTGTTCATGTTTTGTGACAGCATTTGTAGAAATCTTATTATGAAAAGTTGATTGGTCATGTTTCTAGATCTATCGGTCACATTTCTCGTAATTTTATATTTCAGAGAAACAAAATTGAGCAATATTTTTAAAAAATATTCTATATATTATTCCTATAAAACGTTATGTATTTCTTAGTGTGATGGTTTGTAACTTCGAATGTGTACCATCTTAGAAGATTGTCGCTGGAGTTTTAAAATTCACTGTGCATACTATGAAGCTTCATAAGATCATATGCTGACATAGATGAACATTCCTCAGTAAATTTTATAAAGGTCTGCACAATCCTTTGTCTGCTTCCTTCCATATAACTTACATGTTTCATTATTTTGACTTCATCGAAAGAGACTATTACATATTCACACTAACCCATTGCATACTCTTCTTATGCACCATAATTGTGGATTTAAATTGATACTTTCAAAGAGGCACTATTTGGACGTTGCTGGTTAATTTGGTGCTGGTGTAAGAGATTTTACTGTATTTATTTTGATTTAATAATAATCATTCATTTTGGAAAATCTTGAAACAAAACAGTTCTAAATGCAGGCATGAGATTCTTCTGTGGTTTTTTGCTTTTTTTTTTTTTGGCCTTTTTCCACTTCTAGGTTTCAACATTGTCTTGTTCACACATTTTATTAAATAATTTACCATTTCTCTATTTCATGCGATTTTCTTCTTTTTTTTTATTTTTTTGCAATCTCATGCCTGTAAATAGAAAGAAAGTGAGTGGAAATGCATGGGTATTTTTTTTTTTTTTTATGACTGCTGAAATAGTATTTCTCTTCATTTTTGATAACTTTTTTGCTAGATTTTGAACAGTGTCGTAATTTCATTCTTTTAAACTTCTTATTTTAGATGTTATCTAGTTGATGAGGCAATTTAACAAATATTAACTTCTGTAGTAGAGCAAATTGCATGTCTCTTAATGATTGTTGGAAATAAAATTCCCGATACAGCATTCTTTTTCTAAACAAGTATGGAGCCTTTACTTAATTTTTTTGTATTTCCGCATTGGTTGTAAGATGCTATTTTGATCCGAGTATTTTTGTTTTTCTGTAATATCTAAAAAAATAAGTAGGAATTGATAGGAAATCTTTTATTTTACATTGAACTAGATATGATATTCAGTTTTTAAAATAACGTTAAAACCAGAATTAATATTATAAAGTATACCATACAACAATCTAATCAGTCTCTTAGTAGCAAAATTATTTTAAAAGCTATCAATAATATTTGTTTCAGACTTGATGTCAGTTTTAAAATGTTATGGATGTTGCTTTTTATCAACTTAATCCATAAGGTTCTTTCTACGGGATATAGTTTGTATTTTAAGATAGAAGAATTTGTATTCGAAGAATCACACAGCAGCTATGAGGTAGAAACTCAAAACCTTAGTTTAGAAAATATTGGATGAAATTACATTTTTTATCCACTGTCATTTATGTAATTTTTACTAGAATACTAACTATTGTGTTTTAGACATTTACGATTATTTTCATGAGTGTCGATTGATTTTCTTGTATTTCTAACTGGATGGTTTCTGTTTTGCAATTTTAGCAATGTTTCGACGTAAACCAACTCGCATTGAACTGAAAGTAGAAGATCTTCAAGAATATGAAGCAATGAAAAAACAAATTGAACAGAAAAATTCTGGTGATGACAAAATTGAAGTGAATCCAGGCACTGCAGATGGTCTTGAAGGAACAAAACTACGAATATCTATGATAAATGAGCGCCTTGGTTACAAACCCCAACCAAGAGTTTCTAACTAATTCATTTTCTGTGTTAAAAAGTATTGTAAAAGTAAGTTATTATTAAATTTTAATTTCTATGTTTATTGTAACATTATTGTAAATTTGAAGCCTCATTGCTAAAAGCTAAAAATCTGAAAGTTTAAAAGTTGACGAGATAACGAGGATGCGAGAGATTTTGAAGTCATCAAAAATTTTTAAAATACTGAAATACGGAATTGTAATTTAAGAATGCTTTCATTGCAGTGTTCATTCCATTTCTTGACTTTTGAAAACTTAAAATTTTTCCCAAACCTTCTTAAAATTTTCTCAAAGTAATATTTACTTCATTTCATTAAAATAAAAACGAGATGTTAATGATCATTGCAAATTCTTTATCATTTTTATATTCCAACTATTCTATACTTTTAATGTAGGAAGTTCTTTACTTTTATATAACAATCGCTTTAATACAAATGACATAAGACAATTACTAAAAATCTGTTGCACAGTATCTCTTCTTGTAATTATGCAGTTAGAGCAAAAATATATCCATTGAACAAATATGTATCCATT
Organism: Araneus ventricosus; assembly: GCA_013235015.1. Taxonomy (NCBI): domain Eukaryota; kingdom Metazoa; phylum Arthropoda; class Arachnida; order Araneae; family Araneidae; genus Araneus; species Araneus ventricosus. The sequence goes on along the minus strand of BGPR01009355.1, from coordinate 47,885 downwards.
TTCCCCACCTATTCAAGTCGAAAAATCAAGCACCTCCATTCATCTGAAGTTCCAAAGTGCACTGGCAGTAGGGGAGAGCGATCTTATTTCCCCCTCTACAGCTGATCTTCAATTCCCCTTATTCCTTCCCCCACTCTGTGTATTTTGTATTTGCTACCCTCATAGCAGGGTATCGATCTAATCAGTCATTTGATGTGCTGACTAGCCTTGCAAAGGGTCTCACCAAAAAGTCAGCGCATAAACTGCTGGAGTTTGGTTTGGTTGGAAATTTGACTTTTCAAAGCTTCTATACTATTTTCCATAGGTTCGACCTTGACGAATGTTTTTTCCTTCTAGTGTTCCAAAATTTCCATTTTGGAAGAGGTATGAATGGCGGTTTCATTTAATATTCCTTTAATAAATATAAATATTAATTTATTTTGATTTAATTTCAAAATCATATATTTTATTCCATTAATGCTGTTATCATGCTTTGTAGTGTCGTGATCCTTTGCATGTAGAAATATATTCTTTGAAGAAGGAAATTGACATTCATTTCTAGATCTGTGTGTAAGGAATCTTACTGTTTTGAAATTGAAATGAAGATATCCATGCTTTCATGTGATTATCATTTTTTTCAAAACTGAAAAGATTAAAAAATATCAATCTTGTGCTAAGGAAATATATATTTTTATATGGGTTCTTTTTAATCCCATGTTTTTATGTAAGTGATAATATAGGAAATAAGCTATCATTTTATCTCCAACCGTGGCATCTATCTAATACTGTTGAACATTTTTTATTCTAATAAGTCACTTGGATTAAAATGAAACTTATTTATTATTTTCAGTAATTAACTGATATTAATTTTCTGTCCTAGGTCTGAATTAATTTCCTGGGTTTTGTTTGAAGTTCCATTGAAATACATCTGCAGTTCAAGTCATCTGTCTCTATCTGCCAATTTTGGTGAGTTTTCAATAATGGACTCTTCAGTGAAATCATCTCATTTCATATGAGGCAGTTTTATTCTGATGTTTCAGTTTTTGCTCATCCTTCAGATACATGAATATGTGTGGTGTTTTGTTCTTAATCATAGTGTAGTGACCTCAGTGTAAATAGTATTCTCAATAAAATATTTTTCCTTGAAAGTTAGCGAGTAATCTTTATTTAATGCTTTTGAACTAGTTTCTGATGAGACTTTGGCTAAAATTAAATTTTCTAGCTAGCAAGTTTTTTCTCCTAGCATTGCTAATGTAATTTAAATTAGAATAGTTAATTTTGTCATATATTTTATAAATCTTGTATAGCGAGTATTTTGATGCTGGTGTTTCCCTTTATATCACAAGGGAAGCACATAACATTAAAAAAAAAAAAAAATGTATTCAGTTTTGCTTGAGTCACAATTTTTTTTTAGTTGTTAATTGAAATTTCAGTGATTAGTTTCATCGAACTGTCTTATATTATGTAAAACAAATTTCCTGTTAATGATTCTGAAACGTGAAGTAGAAACTCAAGATATTCTTTAGAACTATGTTAGCATATTTTTAATTTACTATACTGTAAATGTGCTATCTTATTTTCAATACTTTAATTCTGTAATATTTTAGCAGCTTATACAGAATGTAATTTTAATTAGATTAATATCATGTCACCTAGTTAAAGTTTAAACACAACTCCTCACGATAGATGTATTGCGCTTAATTTATTCTGTTTTGTTCAATTTTAGAAGCTCAACTACAAAAATGATAGTAATAAATAAATAAAAATAAAGAAACAGCAACTGTAATATTTAAAATGCATTTGATGCACTGATTTGAGGACATTCCTCTGCTACAGTTTTAGACCATTCTTAATGACAAAACATTCTATATAACTTGTTATATAAAGATGGCATTAGTGAAAATGCAGAATTCTGTATTCTCTGTTTAAGAATATTGCCATATCTGGAGTACCTACTGTCATAGAATTTTTTTAGTGGTTAAAATGATATTTATGAGTATGTATGCTGTGATAAAAATTATTAACTTCTAAAAATTAATCAGATTTTTTAAAAAAATAGTGAGTTATGAGGAACTGGATAACCATGAAAAGCTAATGTTTTATGCAGTATCCACCTGTCAGTGTTGTGAATGACATTTTATATTTTATTCAGCCCACTGTTTATATAAAATTCACATATTTATACAAAACCTATATATTTAAACCAAAAGAAAGAGTAATGCTGACTTTAATTGTGCATTATTAGTTATTTCTTTAAAAGAAAGTAATCTTTTTTTTAATTGAAAGTTTTCATAGTTTGCTTCTATTTCATTATTATTTTTGTAACATGACAGATTTTATATGATTTAGTAGTCAAAGGCATCTATAATTTGTTTCTATTTTATGAGTTGATCTAAATTCATTTGAGAGTTATCACTTTTTGTTTGTTCCATTGGGTGCTGAATTTTGCGCAGTTCTATTATATATTTTCTACTCATGTTTGCTATTGAGTTTTCCTAAAAGAAGCTCTGCACTCAGTTATTATGACAGGAGTGTGAGCTTGAGGTATATGAATAGTTCAATTGATCAATTGGAAGAAAATTTCAGAAATGGAATTTCTGAAAGGTCTGATCTTACATGTCTGAATTAAAATGGAGGTTCTGATTTTGTTCTTATTGTTAATTCAGAAATCTGATATTTTTATTATTATTTTGTTGGCAAGTGTAATTTTAAAACATTGTGCGATGCTTGGAAACTTCCTTTTACCGAATAAATATAAGGTATAGAAATAATATTTTATTAATATAGAGGTTTATCTCTGTTTTATGAGCCAAATCTTGGACCAATATTTTTTTTGTTTGTTTTTTGTTTCTTACTAAATGCAATGTCCCCACTCATTTCACAGTTGAAAAGCTTTATTGATATAGTTTTTATCTTGTTTGTATATTCAAAAGCTGTCTCTAATATATCTGCTCCAAGAAAATATGCGAAACTAAGATAAATTTTCTCAGAAGCCTGTATTGGCTTCTATGCAATAAAAGACTATAAAAATTTAGAAAATTTTTCTTTCAAGGGGGAGGGGGCTGCATTCAGAAATGGAATGCAGCTTCAAACTGTTGAGTTTTGTTCTAATTTTTTTTTTCTTTTCTTTTTTGTATCTGTGTGAAAAATTTTGTCACACAAGTCAGTTATCTTTTCAAGTCGATCAGAATATCAATCATCAGTTTTCCATGACAAAATGTCAATTATTTGATGCAAACATCATGGTTTGAGAGAAAAAAACCCTAAAACATCTAGAAAAAACATGGAAGAAAAATTTACTACCTATATGTCTTACTTAATACCTCTAGCATAGCGAAACTAGTATTTTCCTTTGATTGTACTTTTGAAATGCATAGGCTTAAGAAATCTATTATGTTGGAATTTTGATGTTACAGTAAAAGCTTAACTAACCGGCATGCTCGGGAAACGCCGATTTTCGGATACCTGAAAAGTCGGATAGTTGAATGTGACGGGAAAAATGGGGGGGGGGGCGGGCCATAGCCTTTTTTTTTTAGATTTTTTCTGCCAAATAATTTGTATTTGTCATTTTGAAATGTGCATTAAATATAATTTTCAAGAATACTTCTGTATCTTCCATAACGTATTTACGAAACATATTATGAAGATTTTAATTTAATATTGATGATAAAAAAAAGTATGATCTGTAGCCGAATTTTTACCGTAAATATATAGATTGTAAAAATATAAGCATATAAAAATAGCCGATGAAACTGAAAAATATTCTACTCAGCAAGAATAATAAAACTCTTTTAAGTGATCACAAACAAATCCCAGATTGAATATCAAAACTAATTATCTTTTAAAAAATCGAAAGGGTTATTGCACAACACGCGCTCCTGCACGCGATATTACGTAATCGGATTTAACATCTGCCGGTATTTGGAGATTAAATAAATAAAGGAAAAGAGACTTACCAATCTGGAGTAACTCCCCATGAGCTTTTTTTTTTACCGATTCTTTCCCTTTACCTTTTTCTCGGTTGACGATTTCGTTTTTAGGTCTCGTTTTTTGATGAAAGGTGAGGATTATTATTATTTTTTTGGTTCTCACTTTTGCTTTCGGGGGGGGGGGGGGGGGGGGGGGGGGGGGGGGGGGGGGGGGGGGGGACCAGCCTTAAAAAAAAACGTCTGTATCGCCACAGTACTGTATATTGCTCCCTTCTACGCCTTTCCTCAGATGATTACCACTGCATTCCAGAAATAAATTGTCCGCGTGAATGGAACGGCGCATGCTAAATTTTGGCGCGCGGATGTAAAATTTTTAGAGAAACTCATTTTCTAATTTTTCCGGTTAGTTGAGCTTTCCGGATACTTGAATGCCGGATAATCGAGAGTTTACTGTATTAGTTATTGTGTTAAGATGCCGTCAAACTCTGAGTGACCAACTAATAGTAGACTGTTTAAATAATTGCTAAAACAGAGTTGTCATTTTAATGGATGAAACACGTGTATTGATGAAAATAAATACATTGTTTAGTGCATGATAATTTTTCTGTTGTTTTTAAGTTATTTCATCAAAAATAAGGCTGTATCATTAAAAGTTATTTCCTATTATTTTAAGCTCTATTAGATATAGCTAATGTAAGTCAAGACAAGCAGAGCGAAATTTAAAAAGTTTAACTTCGGATATTGGTTAAAAATTGGCTTTTCCAGTCAGAAGTTGGAAACATTTACAAAATAGATATGAATACCTGGGGTGTTTTTTTTTTAGGGGCATTATTTGAACAAAATTTTCTAATTTTGTTTCTCATTCTTAAAATTAAAAAAATTTAGCATATTCACAGATATGCACTCGCCCAGCCGAAATGTGAGACAAATGCACACATAGCATTTATTTCCAATTAATGTAATTCAAGACAGAGATGAGCATGTAATCCAACTCTTCATAAGACATTGTTTAATATGAAGTAAAAGAATAAAAGTGTAATTTATGAGGCGTAAATGGCTTGCCTTCTTGATTAATATCAAGAAGATGGGAGCACTGGAAACTTTTTTGGTTTACTTAAAACTGTTTTCAGTATTTTTTTAGAATCAGTTTAATGGTGATTTATTTCTATTTGATAATTAAATTAATTAATATGTGATAAATATCCTTGTCCCTTAAATAAAGAAGCTGTTACACACAGAACTTTGTGAAATCCCAGGTTAACACTTACCGATATCATATCATATATTAGTTTAAAAATATCTAGCAGTTGCAAGGGGAATTTACATGTTACAAAAATCTTTTAAGAAATGCTGGTAAAACCAGCGGGAGTGACCTCCCCTAAACTTTCTCATATACTTTTCAAACATTTGTCATTTCCCTTCCCCCTGTGTTGATAAAAAGTTCGAACCAACTGTAACCCAGAATGCAATGACTATCAGAAGATTTTTCATTGTTGATTATAGTGGTAGTAAAATATTGAGGTGAAGAATCATATTCAAAAAGATACGTATGTATTAAAACTTCGCAATATTTATTTTTTTTTATCAAACTCTAGCAATGGAAGTTCCGCGTGCGGAGAAGAAAACAGGAGAATAGCTTGCTTGCTGAATAGCTTGCGCATGCACAGAGATTGCTTCCAATACGCAAGTAAAACGTGACGCCCTAAATGTTTGCTTCCTTACAAAATCTCGCTGCCAGAATTGGTTTTTGGCAAACTGCCAAGTTTGCGGAGTATGCCTTCTTTGCACAGGCATTTACGCATGCGCATGGAGTTGAACAAGTATGCTATTATACAGACCGACAGACAGTCAACCCGTTCACGGATTTGGCCCAAAATTTTATACGGACCTACATTCATGACGATAAAACTGTATATAAAATTTTATCCATCTAGCTTTTCAGGTTTTTGAGTTATAGCGTTCACATGACCTCGAACATACATACAGACAGACTTCCTGTTGACGGATTTTGTCCAAAAGTTGATAGAAACCTACAAATTATGTTTCAAGTTCACATACCAAATTTCATCCCTTTATCTCTAATAGTTTTCGAGTTATCGTGTTCACAGACACACACACAGACAGACATAATTCCAAAATTGTGTTTTTCGTACTCAGGAAGGTCTAAAACGTGGAGATTCATCAAAATCTCGAGTTCAAATTTTTTGACGATTATAATACTTTCTCTTTGTATACTTCGTATACGAGAAAGTAAAAAAATTAAAAGTGCATTTAATCTTTGATTTTTATGGTATAACTGATTTGCAGAAATACCATGTAACTTAAAACATATCGGGATGTAATTATAACTAAACTTAAAGCATTCAGTTAACTTGACATATGTTATAATAAATGCATACAATGTATGTAATTTTTCTCTAAAAATAATATTTTTAGTAATTATTTTCACTAATTTTAACTGCTTAATGTAATTTACAAAAATAAAAGAAAACTTATATCGGTTTCACCTTTACTTGTTAATATCACATCTGTTCATTCTATATTTTTTCTTTCATAGTAGTATATATACATTACATTATATTATTATATCTGCATTAATTATACATGCCATTTATTACCATATTAAATTACTGCTACTAATTTGTTCAGTATCAGCTTTTTTATTCCCTTTTTCAGACGTGAGGCATAAACCAGTTTAATGAAATCTCTAATCAAAGATTACTTCAAATATTTCCTCAGCTCCATGTAAATTTCCTGATATGTGTGTGTGCCACCAAGTAAATAAGCAGTTCTATTCCACATTTTAAATTTCTCTCCATGTTTGGATCATTCTTTAACAAAAGAAAAAATAATTTTTCAGCTTTTATTTATTTTTTCCTTTGTCTTCTCCCCTAGTGAAGTAAGCATTTCTTCTTCATTCTTCTGTCTGTTTGTTGCTTTATTTATCACATCACTTTCGTACGTATAGCATCCAAGAGTGTATAAATCGTGTCTCTGAAATATTGAAACATAACTAAAATTGATTAGAATGAAAACAATTGCAAATTTCCAATCTTGCGAAACTTCTGCTCTCAAGTTTACATTTGTTTCTTCATGTTTAACTGAAATGCCAGTGCTATGTAAATGGAAAGTCTTTCCCATTTGTTCATGTGTGTTAAATCAAAATCGTGCTATTCAAATGCCATGTAAATCAAGTGTTTGAATGTATATAAAATGAAAATTATTAAATGAAGAGTGAATTTTATTAGGCGAACAACCACCTTTGTTGATCAATTTGTTTGTTTCGAAGAGTGATTATTCTTTTTCAGTTATATTATTCTTTAAATTACTTGTTTTTCTAGGAGACTTAATGAAAGCTTTCTAGTTGAAAAGATAGATAAATTGGAACATCCCATCAGAGGGAAAAAAAGGATAAGCATTAAATATAAAATTTAAGCATTACCGTAACAATACATTTTCTTGCTTCTATCTCTTATTAAAAAAATAAATACAGTAGGACCTCGGAAACCCAAACTAAATGGGGCTGACCTCTGTTTGGATTCTGAGAAATTAGGATTATCCAAAAGATTCATTAAAATAGTCTTGATATACCAAATGCAGTGGAGTATTGACTTTGGGTGCTCTGTGAAAAAGTACAGAAAGATCTAGCAGCAGTTCGCATCGTCAAGCAGGTTTAGTTCCTTACGTCAAAAAAAGATAACCGATTTTGTTTATACTAATTAAGGTGCTGTAATCATTCTAAAATACCAATTCAAATGTTAAGAATAAATATTAGCTTTGTTTCTGATTCCTGATTGTTATTTTTCTCCGTTTTTTAATAAAAAATTTTCAGAAAAAAAATGTTTAGATTATCCAAAATTTCGGATTCCAGAGATTCTACTGTAAATGAAATTTTTACTCCTGAAAAGTGTAATAGACCAGTAGACACAATTCCTATTCATCCTTACAATTTTTTTTTTTTACAGATCTAAGTGAATTGTATTCTTTTATTGTTCATTTCTAGTCACTCAGTTTCATTAGTTTATTAATATTTTATCATCAGTTGCACTTTTTCAAACTTATCGCCCTTAAAATTAATGTGTTAATTTGAAGGTGAACATTATGAAAAATTAAATTAATGTCAGATATACAGTAATACCTCCATACAACAATACTTTGGGGACCAAACAAAGATATTGTTATAGAGGGATATATTGTTATAGCGATATAATTATGATATAAAAAAACTTAAATTTTGGTTCTTCTAATGTGGACGCAATACAACAATATACATTTTGAAAAAAAAAAGCGTCCACAAAGTGCTAATGATTTTTAAAACATACAAAAATTTGAAAATTCAGCTATTCAATAAAGTAGTTCACATACCTGAAGAACTTATTTATCGAAAAAATCCAATATTTTCGTTTGCTTATTCATTTTTCAAACTGTTAAGTCTACTAACAAGATTTGCATAGAATCTAATGCATGAAAATGTTCATTATTTCTGGATGAAAGGCTTGGAAAAAAATGCCCATAGGGACTCAACTGATTGAGAACTTCCTGGGACGTCAATAAAGATTGAGATGGAAATGTGTCATCTTCATCATTTTCCATTTCGTCTAATTCCTCCACGTTAATTCCAGACATTTTGCCACTTTTCTCTTTAAGCTGAGTTTAAAAATTCTGAAGGCTCAAAATACATTCTTCAGCATCTGAAATATCACCTTTTGTAATTTTCGTCATTATCCATTTGCTTTTCCTCTATGAAACCAAGGTCCGCTTTTTTTTAACAAATACGAAATGTTTTTTCTGTAACTTCCCAACAACTTCCAACAATATTGTAATACGCTTCCTTCACATTTACTGCTTTAAAAGGCTCTTCTACTTTATTTTCGATGTTTATAAGTATCGAATCCACAGCAGCATCAATGTTTACATTTGTCGCAGCTTTCAGTAATTTTCTCTGAGGGTTGATTTCATTGGAATTCACGGCTTCTTCAATTTGTTTCCTCTTCTTCAGGAAAGTTGCAATCGCAAATTGTGCCAGTCCATATTTCTTGGCTGCATCAATCTGCTTCATTCCATCATCAATTTCTTTAATTATGTTCAGTTTATCCTCAAAGGGTAGTTGCCATTTTAGTTGAGAATTCAGACGTGAATGAAAGAATATCAAGTTTTTCGACTGAAACTCAGAATCGTTTGAAGTTTAAAAATTAAACAGAGCTTCCATGAAATCTTTGAATCACACACGCCAAAAGCAGCAAAGCATTTGAGTTGTTAAAGTGTTCTGCAATAGTCACGAGTCATTACCAGAGTAACACCTGTTGCCTTCAAGTAGACTAAGTTATTGTATCCTTTTCCAAAAAGGGAAACGCTCTGGTGGTCTGATCTTTCACTTGCAGGTATTTGGAAACAGAAATTTTGTTACAGAGGAAGAAAATGGTGTTGAGATTTAAAAAAAATATTGTTGTACAGGGGTTTGTTGCTGTACACAATATCGTTATATTGAGGGGAGATTTACATTATGTTCTATACAAATTCACCAGGACCACAAAATTTTATTGTTGTAAAGGATATTGTTGTAGAGAGAGTTTACTGTATTTCACTTTAAATCAGATGTTGAAAAAATAAAAGGACAATGAATTTCAGCTGTAAAGCTTAACCAAAATAATGAATTTGTCTTGGATTGTTCTTGATAATAGAAAATATTGTTGTAAACTATATTTAAACTACTTCTGGTTGTAACAAATTTCTAACATTTCCTTAAGGTGGAAAAAAGAATAATGCATGAGTCAAACCAATGTCACTGAAAAGATGATTTGATGGCAATTCAATTTTTTTTTTTTTTTAAATCAGTCCCACAGTGATGCACCAACATCATTGGAGGCAAAGCTACAGGGATGTAGTGGAGTCAGAATGCCGTTCCAGCACTGTCTTTTTTTTCCCCACAAAAACTAAATAAGAAAATACTGTAAGAACCTCCTTAAATACAGTGCAATTTTTGTCACCCAGGTTGTGGTGTTCTGGCACTGTCTAATTTTGTCACTAAACCACTGCAAAGCTACCATATTTCTGCAAAATATGGTGGCTTTAAACGTGTGACACATTATCTTTTAACTTAATCGATTGTTTAATGCGTGGTGAGTCAAAAGTCTTTTAGACAAAATTGAAAGATGGGTTATGTTTGCACAGACAAGACATTTTCATATTGGAACATAGGGTCACAGACACTACATATACTAAAAGGTTAGCTGTGACAGTTCTGTAAAGCAATGAACAAGTCTTCAGACTGTGTTCAACATGGACACTATTCAGTTTACATAAACGCAACAAACTGGTACAACACTATTTCCGATATGTCAAACGCCTGTCGAGTAACAATAAGAAAGAATGGAAGTAAAACATTTACAATACCTGCTTTCTTAAAATAAGTGTTTTGCAAATTTTCCTTCCACAGCAATTCTAGCTTCTCAATTTCTACACATTGGCTGTTGGACACTCTGAACAACATCAAACCTCTCACTAGTCCATGCAGTGGCTTTGGTGATGAGTATTTGTTAATCATCACAGAGGTTTCTTAAATCAGTTCATTTAATTCTACAGGAAGTAATTCTGGGATGCAGGAGGCCACATGATGGAGCTGATCCATCTTGTTGGGCACATTCCACCGGGATGGGTCTGCATCATCTGATAGAAGTCATTTGGTTCCTTGTCCTAGTAAAACCTCCTGTTATGGCGGATAAGTACTGAGACATCATGAACTAACCTCGGAAATGCATCCACCAAGAATATCTGATAGATTCTTCTGTCAAGTGGTTTTGGCAGCAAGTCTTATGTAAGAAAACTATTTCCCACAATGCCAGACCAAATGTCTATGCTGAATTGTTGTCAGATGAACACAGGTGTCAGTTATAAACATTTAACTCATCGTTCATTGAAAATGCATCCTCATTTTTGAAACATGTCTTTGGCAGATTGTGTTGCACCTGTTGCCATCTAGCAGTCATATATTATGTTTGCTACCATATATTCCTATATTTATAATTATGCCTGTGTATGCTTGACTTATAGTCTCTCCCCCGTGGGGGGCACTGCAAGTTCATGGATGAGTGGCTGTTGGATAAGTAAGCGAGCTCTCGCTTCCCGTAAAGGGGTATAGTAATGATGGGGCTTTTAAGTCTCTCCACCAGTGACAGTACGTACCTCCTACAGGAGTGGTCGGGCTGTGGCCATTCATTTGGCCAATAGAACTCCGGCCTCAGCATTCGAAGCTATTGCAGCCGCTGTCATTCAGAATTTCCTATATGCTTTGGGAGGGTGGGGTGACACAGTTCTTCTGATTACCCTTAAATAGTTTGTGTGTTTTTTTAACTCGTCCTGTAGAATATCAGAAATGTTATGCAAAAATAGTTTTCAACAGTCCAGTCCTTTGTGATCTGGAATACCATAAAGACATTTTTTTTTTGTAATAGCGTTCCTAAGTCATTAAAAATATATATTACTGTTGGAAGAAATGTACTCTACACATATTGTCATCGATCATATTTTGAGATGTGTTCCCTCCTTCTTTAATATTATCAGAGATTACATTAGGTTAAAATCAGGCCATGTACACTATATGAAACACTGTGTTCACTTCCATAGAATGCTTATGCTGCTAGAGAATTTTATGGCCATGCTTATTACTGCAAATATTTCGGATGCAGTTAAATTGTTGGAGCAAACTTGACAATGGTTGTTACTGCATTAAAAGTAACTTGCAGCTCACATCTGATAAGTATTTTTCTGACTACATTTTCATGTTTATGTATATCAGTTTACTATCCTTTAGCTGCCCGAACTTTTTTTCAATTATTATATTTGTACAATTCTGAGACAGAGTTAACTTTGTTTTTACTGAAAACTGTAAAAAAAGTATCAGTTTTATCTGATTTTTCTAACAAGGTAACATGCTATATAGGAACCGATATTTCAATGAAACAGTCACCCTAGTGCAGATCATGAATTTAAATTTTACTTTGATATGAAAGTTCGATGTCGAAGTATTTATTACATCAGCAAATATTGATATACTATCACAATAAATTGTATTTGAACTTTGGGGAAAATTTAATATCTTGATGACAGTTTTATCTTGGTAATGGCCTCTCTCTGATAATCTTCCTTCTCATCCATTTCTTCCACTTGTATTTTGATCTTTTGTTTGCTAGTAATTATTTCTAGTATAAAGAAGTTCCTTAAAAATTTTTATTGTATGAGAATATCTAGAAATCACAGAAAGACAAAATGGAAAACAGAATACTGAAGAAAAAAAAGATATGCTCTTTCAAAAGCAGTTGAGGATGTTTCCATAAACAATAGCATTTACTGTAAATGATTTGTATGTATATTGTAATTGCTGATAACCCGGCTTTGCTTGGGATTCAAATTTTTTCATATGCCTCTCGCCGTTTCTTTTTCTGCAAATATTGTCACTAACTTTCCCTATCAAACGTAAATCTCCATTGAATCCTTTCTTGTTGATTTAAAACTTTCAAATCTAGCCTTTTTATTAACTTGTTAGCTGTTTTGCCTGGCGTTGCTCGGGATTAAAATACTTTCATGTCTAATATTTTTGATGTAAAAAATTACTTTCGTATAGAAAATTACAATACCCAAAATTCTTTTATCGCCTGAGACGTTTTTTAATTAAAATGAGAATATCAGTTGAACCAGACGATTTGTAAAAACCGTCGATAGCTAATTTTCTCCATAAATTATTAGTATTTTTTTCATAGTACTTCAAATTTTGTTCATAAATCTTGCAATATAAGAAAGATTATTACATAGGACAATTACATAGTAAATTTTTCATTGAGAAAAAGCTGTTAGAATAAATATGAATAAAAAAAATAATAAAATTCGTATTCATCCAAAATTCTTCTAATGTGATCTTGCTTAATTTCCAATTAACTGAAATTTTAATTAGATTTGAGGCTTTTAAAAGTTGACGATTGACTCTCTTCTTATGTAAAACATATTTATAAAAATAAGCAAAAATTTCAGAAATAAAGGTAAATTAGTTCAAAGTCTAACCGTTGCCTAGCAACGAAGTAGCTGTAAATTTGCATTATTTCAAAATCGTCTTCGTGTAATTAACAATTATTATACATTAAAAAAATTAATAAAAATTGAAGGAAAAATGTCACAGATACGAAAGTGGTATCATTGAAAAGGTAAAATTTTGAACTTTAAGATGGTATAAATATATATTTTTTGTCGGACAATTTGCTCTGAAGTTACGGCGAAAAAACGCTTTCGGTTAATTTCTAATTAACTGCCTGTTTAATTAAATTTTGGACTTAGAAAAGTTCATAAGTGTCTGCCCCTTGTCTTAAATAAGTGTACAAAATTGGGTAGAAAACTGTCCATTGGCTTAGGAGGAGATGTGGAACATAGCCACATACATACCCACAATGACTTTTATTTATATTAAGATAACAGTAGGGTTCGAAAGAGAAAAAGCGAGAAGTTTGGAGAAAGAGCATTATTTTTAAACAATATACCGTACAATAACTATTGCTTTGCAAAATAAGACATCAAAAGACAAAAAAAGAAACCTAATAAATTAAAACACCAGAAGCATAACTTTTCTTCTTGTGCATATTTGATAGTAATGGAGGGAGAAAAAATAGAATGTTTGCAGAAGCAAGAACTTTAAAAAAAAAGTTAAAAATTGGGAAAGTAACACAGCAGCTTCAAATTACTCTTATTAGAATGGGGATATTCTGTACTTTACGATGATATAAAAATTATGATTCGCCATTGAGAATACATGTAGAAAATTTGCAAAAATAGGCAAAAAGTGCCTAATTTACCACTTAAAATTAAATAAGAATCTAATTCGAATTTTAAAATAATTTTTACGGCGTTAGCTTCCTCTTTTATTTACCCATCACTGTGCGAAATTTGGTGCCTGTAAGACGAACGGTCTGGGCGTGCATAAAGAACAAACAAAAAAATAATCGAGCATGCATACTTTAAAAAAAATTGTTATTTTATATAGAGAGAGTTATTTTATATATATAGAGAGAGATGAAAAACATAAGAGAAGTGTTTCAGTTTTTTATTCATTTTCAGTTGTTTGTGTGTTAGGCATGTTTCTCATTGTCGGCAAAATTATCCGCCTTTAATTGCATTGATGCTTCAATGATGAATACACTAAAATGCAGATGTGAGATCCAATTAAAATAATTGAAAATTTGGGCAGCATAAACTCCAAATTAGAGCCCTTTTTTTAAATTAATGTTTTACTATGTATGTTTTCGAATCTGATTTCTTTTTATGTTTTTTATAGCCTGTGCTGTTGTATTATTATTTCATTTTGTTTGGTAGCACTTATGTTTACTTTTTTTGTACGATTGAAAATGTTACAAAAATTCCTATTACTTCCAGGTGAAGTCCTTTCTGAAAGCATCGATGGGTGAATTATCTTTGTACCGCCTCTGTCTACTGAAAACAGCGTGGCTTTTGAAAAATAACCATTGGAATGAAGTATTTGATGAGGACGGCTGTAGAAACAATCCATTCAAAGCTGTGCCGTCGAATATAATCAACGATCTGCTAACTTGCGTTTTACAGCTAACGTCTTCAGGCTCTTTAAAAGTCACTGACTTGTATTTCTTGCTGACTAGTGGTCGAGTTGAACATTTCAAACTGGATGATATTCTTTTAACGAGTGAAGAGTTTGTTTCTATTTTAATGTCTCTTTCGGTTGCTTGTCAGAATCTGCGTTTCGTAACCCTGCGCAACGTGTTCTTTTCCGACCAGTATTTGAGCCTACACAAAACTAAAGGATACATGAAAAAGGCAGCTTTGGAATGTGTTCTCAGTATGTCACCCCGTTTAGAATCAGTTGAATCGTGCATAGAATTCGATTTAAAAGCAATCAGAAATTGTGAAAGGTTGAAAGTTCTTAAACTTAATTTCGTCTCCAAGACTCCGTTATATAGATTTCTGGAAGAAGAGGATGGAACCTTCTGGCCTAAGAATTCTCTTACAATTCTTGAAGTTTTTGAAGATGTAAGGAATCACGTGTCTCCCGAAGAACTGATGCCTATACTAAAATATTGCCCTTCTTTAAAAGAAATCAATACAGATGTATGTCAAAGCTTAGAATATCTTCACGCAGATGAATTGAATACTGGGACTCTTGATATTAACTATAGTTTGGAAAAGTGTTTTCTTGGTAATATTTTTATACAGGGCGGGTATGCTACAATTACTGGTGTTCACATTGCAACTTTAACATGCCCGAATATGAAGGATATCAACTTTCTAGTCAATGACAACGATGTTGTGTATGCTGTAAGTAACTTTCAGAGCCTCAAATCATTGGTAATTCAGTGGGAATCTCTGGATGGTGGGGATTTCAAAGTTGGAGTTGCAGCAGTGTTAAACAAAATAGGAACGAATCTGAGAATATTGCATGTAAATAACTTCTACGATGTGGATTTCGGCCTCATCGCCTCCAAGTGCCCTCATTTGGAAGAACTGAAAGTAGAATTCCTGAGTGAGTATGGTGAATGTGAAGAATCTCGTGATTCTTTTAAGGAGTTGAAGACTTTGTATGTTGAACTAATGGAGAGTCAGCAGGGTTGCAGCGAGAATACGTTATTATTACTACTTAGCAACTGTACTGAGCTAACATCTTTACAGCTAAGAAGTGCTGCGGGTCTGACTGATAATGTGTTGGCAACCATACTACAAAGAAATGCCTTGTCAAAAGTAAAGGATGTTGTCATAATAGATTCTCGTCTTTCAGATACGGGTGTGAGGAATTTAATAATGCACCTAAATTCTCTAGAATATTTTCACTTTAGCTCATCGCAAATTTTGTTCGAAGAGGCTGCATTGATTGTTCACGAGATAAATCCTTTTGTAATTATGCAATCTGATATAGACTAAGTGCACTCGGTTTTTGTTGTGCAGTTTTAAGATCATTGTTGAGATTATTGGATTGTTTCTAAATGCATTTTCAGTTTTATCTGGATGCTAGATAGGCTACGCTTACTTATTAAAAAGTTCTTGGGGAAAGTTGAGGTTTTGGAATATATTGCATTTGTTTGGGAAGGATTGCTTGATATGAATTCATTGTTATTTCAGTCACTTATTTAAAGTCAAAATTCTTTCAATATTCAGCTTCACAATTCTTATGCAACGACTTTAATACATTTTTAAGGAATGATTTTCGTTTTTATAAACTACTTTCTTAAGATGAAGATGCTGCATCGAAATTACTCAGACTTTGTTTAAATTTGTTTTTATTATTGGATTAATTATACAAAGAATAGAATGGCAATTAAGATGGAAATTAAAAACTTTCATATTAATCAAATTTGTTTTCACTTGATGTAAAACATTTTTATTTTCTGTGTCACAGTCTGCTTATTATAACTGGACTTTCAAATTTAAAAATCAGTTCATAAAGAGCATGTTTTGCAAAGTTGAAGTCAGAAGAATTTGTTTTTGGTGATCGGAAAGTTTCATTACATTATGTAGATTATGGGTTGTATGTAGTTTTTATTTATCTGTCTCATTTTTATTTGTAAATATTTTGACAGTTGCTGTTAATTTACTGTACTTAAAATATTGTGGTTTATTGATTTTTATTCTGAAAAAAATAAATTATCTTTTTGAATGAGCATATTACACAAAATGTCTTATATTCGCTTTATGTTCTATATAGAGTGCACTTTAAAAGGTTTGAACATTTTAAACTTTATATGCTCGCTAAAAATGCGAAATTAACAAATACTTCATGTAAATTAAAAAAATACCTATAAAAACCTGAGGAAATATTGAAATTGTTGAAGTATGTGAGAGATTTTGTGGTTATAAATCATGTATATAGACCAATTCACAAAATGGCATCACAGTTACAATTGAATCGATACAAACTGATGTAATAAGTTAAAGCTAGTAATTACATCAATTATGTGTACCAGTAGTGTTATTATATCCGTTCAGTGCGATATCTTTTTCTATATTGCTCTGTAACCTAATATCATACGCATCCCACAAAGAAAAGTGTTTGATAAGAACAATTGGTCTCTAATTTGGGTTATTCATGAGAAAAATCACTGCAGCTTGTCAAGTAGTTAAATTTAGAAGTACAGCAACCCCTTGCTGTGTGCGAATTTGCGCATACGTGTTATCTCAATTATTTCTGTTTGATTTGTCCAATGCTAGAATTTTACTTATACTGTAGAGTGCAGTACACTGCAGAGTATCGGCTGCACATTGAAGAAATACTAAAGAAATCATAGATAATACTAAAGAAATCATAAAAATTGCAAAAGCAGTTTGTGGTGAAGGACTTTGATATGAGAAAAGGAGAAGTCAAACAATTAACCAAGAATGACAATTGAGAAAGGAGGAATGGATGATCTTGTAACACCAGCCAATAGTGGAAGCTGCGATAGTGAAGAAGAAGATAACACGCCTTTGTCTTACGAGAAAATTGTGAAAAAAAATTAATACCTACAGTTACTGTGCCTTTTTCAGCAAATAGATTGTTTAAAAAGGCACTGGAATTGCCTGATTTTACAGTGGAGGTTGGCCCAAACAAAGAAGGCACTTCATGAGGGGCAATGAAAAACCTTAGCTTCCTTACCGCTAAACTTTTTTAAAGAGTTGCTTTCAGACATTGCCCCAAGCAAAAATTGCCAATTTTTTCAAACAATAATTGAATTTTAATAATAATTGATATATCTACTTATAAAGCAGTATTAAAAAATTTTTCAATTAACATTTTTTTTTCATTTTCCCCTTTTAATTACAATAATATGTAGGTTCCTTTAAATTATACATATTTTCTTAATTTTAACTATAACTAATACATTCTTTGCAGAATGCGATTTTGCTATGCACGAAATGTGTTATGTCAATCCCATGTTCGACAAGCATACTAAGCATGTACTCAATAGTCTGTTACTCTGAACCAATGTAAGACTGAACTCTAAAAAGAGCTGGTGATGGAATTTTTGTCCTAAATGGTATTCTATTGTGCTGTCAAAGTAGTGATTGTTCAATACGTCTTATGTATCAGTTGGATAAGATCCATGCATAGCCTATTTTCTTTGTTTAATGCAAGGTAAATTTTAGAAGCCTTAATCAGTTAGACGTGTAAATTCACACACTTACATTTTGAAGATATTTTTACCCACAATCTTCAGAGCCTCTACTGTCAGATTGCTAAGAATATCCTGATCCATTGTACAGGCTAAGAAGATATAATGAAAGGAAAGCCATACAAGTATTTTTTTTCTTGCCATCTAGACAGTGCTTTTGTTACTTTATTCAGATTCTGATAAGCAGTTATCCTGGTTGTAACCTTTAAAGAGTACAAATTTTATTTGCACTTTATAATTTTGACTTTTATGAATACTTATTTCTTTCAAGGTGAAGATTCAATGAGAAAACTTATTCCAGATAACGGACAAACGGTCCCCCCAAAATGGCGAATTTCCAATCTGGTGAAAATTCAAATAATAGTGACATTTTTTAGATAATCTTTTGTATTTTGCAGAAGCATCCACGACTCTGAGGGGCGCTGTGAAAACCGTGAAACGTAGTTTAAGATCTTCATTGCGATGCAAAAACTAAGTTTAAACCATATTTTTCAATAAATACAACAAGATTAATGGTTGGATAGATTTAATGTACAAAACATTCTGATACAGGATGAAAAAAATATTTTAAGTATGAATTAAGTTGAACAGATGATATATTTACAAAATGCAGTTTTTTCCTTTAAACATACGAGTTGCGAGCTGTTTGAAATCGTTCAACTCAAACTGTATAAATACGTATTATTATCGTGAAACTGAACTGCTCCGTCCATGCTTACTAACTCGCCACCCCTGAAGAGGCGTTGACCATAGTTCTCTGCTGCCGTTCGATGATTCGCTAATCCAACTTTTATCAGGAAATCCACGAAGTCTGTTCCTGTGAAACACTTTTCGTAGATCTTGTCATTTTTCCTAAAAGACAGAAAAGGTTTTTATAATTAACATTTACAGAATGAACAATTGCATTAACCAAGATTCCCTCCTAAATGACGGTTAAGTGTTTATTCATTAACACATAGTTTTAATACATTTTGTATGGGTACTTCTGCACTAACAAATTACAGTAAAAGCTTAACTAACCGGCATGCTCGGGAAACGCCGATTTCCGGATACCTGAAAAGTCCGGATAGTTGAGTGTGATGGGAAAAATGGGGGAGATTGTAGCCCTTTTTTCTACTGATTCTATCCCTTAACCATTTTTTTTTTGTTGTTGTTGCTGTCGATTTCGTTTTTTCAGCGAAAGGTGAGGAACTTTTTTTTCTTTGGTTCTCACTTTTGCTTTTGAACCCCTCCCCCCGTAAAACAAGTCTGTGTACGTCACTGTACTGTATATTGCCTTTTTCCCTTCTACGCCCCTCTGTGCGGAGCGGATGTTGCATTCCAGAAATAAATTGCCCGCGGGAATGGAACAGTTCGGGCGCGCTAAATTCTGGCACTCTGATGTAAAATTTTTAGAAAAACTCATTTTCTAATTTTTCCGGTTAGTTGAGCTTTCCGGATACTTGAATGTCGGATAATCGAGAATTATAAATAGATCGAACTAGAATAAATTAGGGACCTAGGAAACAGAGCAAATAGATACCCTGTTTAAGACAACAATAATGTAAGTATACAATCACTGTTTGACCCACCTCAAACTTCTGTAAATCTGCACCATCTGATTTTGAAGAGAAAGCTGGAAGTGAGTGGTATACTGCTGTATGATCTGAACCTGAATCATCTGTAAGTACCCCAGATACCTTCAAGCTTAAATGTTTCGGCTAATGGGTGTATGCTTCTTGTGGAACAAAAATTATGGTGTAAAAAAAAGAATGTTTTCAATATGCCAAGTAATATTTTACAGAAACCAATCATTTTCAACGTTATGAAAAATGTGGATACTAGCATAGTGCTTTATTTTTCTCTGCCACTAGACTGATCCGATGTTCGTTGTACGAACATGAAACGGTTGCAAATAGTTTAATTGGCAAGGACTTCAAGATAGACTACATTTTCGGTATACCAGCTTCCATTTGAGCGCACCCTCTTGAAGTGCATCTACGTAGACTGAACATAGAAACTTGGACCTGGCCTGACTATTCACTCAATGTATCAAACGCATTTTTTAAAAAAAATTTTATGCTGGTAGTAAAGACCTAACAATGCCAAAATCATCTACTAAAGGTCACACCAAGAGGTTAAAGAGTAGTGCAAGAATAGTTTGTAAGTTTTTTTATATTAGATTTCACCTTATTTGTATTTTTATCGTCAGGTGTGTTCTCTATACCCAAGTGCTCACTTAAATCCCTTACACCCCCTCTGAACTTAAGAACGACAGCAGCTATGGTCATGAAAGTGGTGTCTAGATATAGTAAAACGCAGA
The DNA here is from genome assembly GCA_013235015.1 of Araneus ventricosus. Lineage (NCBI taxonomy): Eukaryota > Metazoa > Arthropoda > Arachnida > Araneae > Araneidae > Araneus > Araneus ventricosus. The sequence goes on along the minus strand of BGPR01009355.1, from coordinate 27,525 downwards.
CATGACACACACACATTTCCGTGGAAACGCGGTGTTTATTTTGAGACTGCGTAATAAGCTAACGTGAAGTAAAAAAAAAAAATCCATTGTCTTTTTTGGGATCACAAATCATTTTTGAAAATTCAAGATCTTGGCATATGCAAAATGGCATTAAAAGTTCCGCATTTCAAAATGCTGAATCCATGAATCTCTTTTAGAAATTTGAAATATAATTTTATGGTAGAAATAAACCATAACATATTAAGTAATTCTTACAGATTGCAACTCTGTAGAACTTCAGAAATTTTTCAGTTGGTTAATTTACTTACTTTATCGTCCTTGGTAAATCTTTTAAGCAGTTTTCTCTATGATATGTACGAAACTGTTTGCACAACTGCTGAATAACGGCATCCATAACATCTTCGGGGTCATTCAGCGAATACACTCCATGCCTTACCTTTCGTAACCTGCAATAAACAACGAAATTAAATTCTTTCACTTCTTTAAGAACGGGAAGTGTGCTTTACGACATATTTTTTTATTTTACATTCCAAATCACCATTATTTTCACTATATTTATTTTACATTACCACCTAATTTTATTATTTTACTAGCTGCCTTCGGCGACCAGCTTCTTCGCAGGGAATATAATTTCAATTGAATCTTGAATAATTTTATATTCGTGTTTCCCTTAAGAACGTAAGCAGATCATAGTTTACATTAAACTTATGTTCTTTGCACCTGGTCTGTTCATTGTCTACATAAGTATCCCTTAGGGAGTCAAATAACTGACCATCTCTTGTAACATCTAATTGCAAGTTGTCAGCGCCTATCTTCAGTTTCTTATTCCTCTTGCAAATATGCATTTGATTTCAACATTAAAATGGCGCAACACATTTTATAGGTAGCGGCATGTTCGTTATTAAAACATACTGAAAAAAGAATGAAAACATAGCAGCCATAGTCATTCAGCTTACTGGATATTTCTTCATATACCGAAAATCTCGGAGAGCTTGGTTTAGAGATTCCACAAAAATTTTGTTGAAATCAAATATGAAAGTAAAATGTATTAGGATATCACTTGGGCTTTCAACAATCAAAAAGAAACATGCAAATAAATATTTAAAAAATTTAAACGGTTTGCAATTGTGTTGCAACAATGAAAAGTGTTGTTGTAAATTATGTCAAAAAATGTTATTAAAATTATAGAAAAAAATTGTACGGCACTTTAATTGATATAATTGAAAAGGTAATTTTTTGCACTTTCAGATGGCGTAAAAATGATTTTTGTGTTGTAATATATTCGGAAGTTATTAAGGAAAAACGACAAAATTTCTCATATTTTTTAATTAAAATTTCAAAAAACGGTTCCCACCCTCCAAAGAATGTTCGTGCCAAATTTCGTAGCTCTAGGTCCAGCGGTCTGTCCTGTAGAGCGCCAGCACATAGCACACACACATTCTCCTTTATTATTAGTAGAAACTATCTAAAGATAATTAACACCATGAAGGCATCTACATTATTTGAATGGCATTTATTTTAATAACATATCATTAGCTTCATTTCTATGAAAATCATGATTATCAGTTCTCTTGAATCCCATAAACCAGGGGCCCCATCGATCGCTATGTGTATACGTATTCTCCCGAGGCTTTCCGATTGGTTGATTTGTTAGATGAACGTCCCGTTTTGAAGCGCAGGGGTATTTTGGGGACCGATCTCGTCATTTTAAATCTTGGTCAGATGACGATACCTGAGCTAACACCACCCTCTCCAAATTTCCTCACCGATGGATATCCTCCGACTGATATAAAGGCGCGCATCCACTTGCGAGCCAAATCCTGTCGATTTCGTGGTGAACACGAAGGCATTCGCAGTTTACTTGGGGATGTGTAGTTCGTCGTTCCCCGCGAAACTCCAACGAATTTGCAAGGTGAAATCTGCAAACCAAGGCGCATTCTAAAGACACCCTCCCCCCGGTCCTTTGGCCACATCAGGGGCGGGGTACCTTTTTGCACTGAAATGTGTCTTTAAATTCCGGTAGTTGGGCGAAAGGCCATACGAGCAGAATCTTAAGGTTTATGGTTCTGCAATTATTATTATATTACAGACAATTATATTATTTCAATGCAAATTGTAAATGACTGATAAGGCCGCAGGTTCCCCATCCCTGGCCCACACGATGATCGATTGTTCGAGTTGGATTCGCTCCTTTGGTTCATTGCGAAAATAATTTCGATGATCGGCTCGCGAAACGTTTGGCTGGCACGTCTATATGTGCCTTACACGACGGATATCTTGGCGGAAACGGTTCTCAAATACGTGACTACTCAGTCACGAAACTGAGACTAACGTCATGTCACGACGGATCATGAGGCATTTTTGATGGAGGTAAAATAAATAAGTTGTCACTGTTAGTCATCAAATAATGTCTGTCACGTTTGAATTATTGCTAAACTAAAAACGCATTGAACACCACGTCATTCATCTATGAATGGCAATAGCAATTTTAGTCAATAATTTCAAATACTATTTTTTAAAATTATTTAAGAAAGACATTTGGCCGCAGGGATATTGTACGTCCCAAACCTTGGCATTCAGTGTGCTGAGGAATGCTTCAAACCAAACGAAATATAAACTCTTAAAGAACGAATTATTTTTAAGTGAAGCAAACTATTTAATTTTTTTTTATCCGATTACGTATAATTCGTTTGATATTGGCATCTAGTGAATGAGCCTTGAAAATTTGATTATATTTGATAAACATTTGAAATCATTCGTTTGATTTTCCGTTCAAGATTTTTTCCCCCATAATACCATTTTAATTACTGAGGAAACTAAATATGCACATGTGTCAATGTCCCAGATTAATTTTGTCAAAGTTAGCTCAACTATGTTAATGATAATTTTTCAGTTGTGATTTCTACGAATGATTTTACGGCAATTATATATATCTGTATAGCAATGATATTACAAAATTTTCAGAGCGATTATTAATGTAGTTATTTCTATCAATTACAAAAAAATCAACATATTTCAAGAATATAATCAGTGCCTAAGAGGAATCGGTGCCTTTGTTAATATCAAAAAATTAAATTGGCGGTTAATACTTTCAATGTCGCAATTATATTTCCCTAACTTATAGGCTAGTTTCACTTTTTTGGTTTAGAAGAGTACAGAACAGGATCAGAGCATTTAAAAAGAATTTATAGAAATGTGCGAAACGATTTATAGAAATGACCTTAAAAGTCTATAGTAGTGTAGACCATAGTAAAACAGAGTCGAATCATTCCTATTAAAATCTGAAGGTAAACAAACGTATGTATCTATGTCCGGCCATCTTCTCACGAACTACTGAATGCTGCAAGTACCAAAAGATGGGAAATAATCCAAGCAATCCGTTTTGACCATTTAAATTCCGAAATTAAGATTAGTTAAAAAGATAATAATTAAAAAGCGTGTAGTGAAAGATTGAAATATTGTGTCGCCATCTATCGGCAGTTCCTATAACTAAGTGACAACGTGTAAATGAATGAAATATTGTGCCGCCATCTATCAGCAGCTCCTGTAACTATCTGTCACATCGGTTGTTCTTGCATCTGGTTTGTATAAAAGGGTTTTTTTTTTAGGGAGCTTCCGCGTTTTGATTTATAAGCATTGGAAAAAAATCGTTTTCCTGAATTTTCTTTCTTTCTTTTTTTTTGTCGTACAGTGTTTCATTTCGCAACATTTATGTTTGTTGGGGTAAATATTTTTTCATCTTTATCCTTTTTTTTTATTATTACTCAAATACGGGCAAGACGAAAGTATATGTTTCTTGTGTTTAATTTAGCAGTTTGGTGTACTATTAAATAGTTTATCGTTCCTATTTTCTATTTTGTTTTATTTTTTCTTTTGCAAAAAAAATATTATGCTAACCTGTTTCAATTTATAAACATAGGGATTCTCGCGTTTTCATTTCAACCATTCTGTTTTAAGGTAGTAAAAAGCCTAGATTTGCAAATTTTAATCCAACAAGAGAGGATACAAAACAGATTTACGTTTGTTGGGGAGGATTAGTGACAATATTTGCAGGGAAGAAAACAGAGGCTGGCCTATGAAAAAATGTGGATCCCGAGAAACGCTGGGTTATTAGCTATTAGTTAATTAAAAGGCTGTATTTAAAAAATTTGCTTAAACAATATAGGATTCAAAAGAGTTTTTAGGGGGAAGTAAGTGACAATATTTGTTTGAAAAAAAAAACGGACGCGGGCATACGAAAAAATATGGATCCCGAGGCCTCGCGTGACCACACTTTTTCTCTCCACCAGGGAATGACGCATTATTCGAGATAGCCCGTGCAACGCCAGGCCACACAGCTAATCTCATAATTAATGCACGATTGGACTAAAATAAGATGGAGATGGATGATAATTGAATGGATGAACTCTAAAGGTGGGAATTTTCATATCGTTTGTTCCAAAGTTTGTTAACAAATTTCGGAATCGAATTCGTGAAAATGAAATATCTTGGAGGAATTAAGCAAAAATATTTTGTTTTATATTAATGAAGAAATATGCAGGTTTTTCCTTTCAAAATAGCTAATTTCTCAATCACACAAACAGTTAAATACATGAGAAATACAAGTCATTCGTAGGATAGATTTTTATTGAATTTTTAATTTTCAGTAGCAATTTGAAATTGAAAAAATGCAGTTTTATTTGTGAGTGAAGTGATAATAAAGGCGTAAATGATACTTTCATAACTTAAAAAAATATTATAATTTTTATAATTTAAACCTGTTTTGCTCTTGGATATGTACATCAAACTGAATATTTCTTGTATGTAAGTTGACACCCAGTTGCATATGCTTAAAAGTAATCACAACATAAAACAATTGAATTAAAAATAAAAATATGATTTTAAAAATAAAGATAATCTCTTACCATTTAGAAATCGGTGTTATGATATATTTGGTGTCTTTAATGAAAATCATGAGAATAAATATGCCCTAAAATTAAAAAAAAAAGTTATATATTATAAACACAATATACAACACAGAAAAATCCGACGAATAATTTTAATATAAATTGAAACGCATTAATTAAAAATCATAAGTTTATGTGTTCTGATCTTTAGCAGTAAAATGCTACAAAAGGAAGTTTTTCGAAAAGTAAACTTGGTGAAATTGTAATTTCCTCGAAAGTATATTACAGCTCTTTTGAAGCAAAATAAATAACTTATATTTATTTATCTTGAAGAGCACGGCCAGAAAGAATATTTGTGAGTTCCAAGTTATCATCAAAACTCAAATATTAGTCGTAATAAACTAATTGTGTATGAGATGGACATTTCCAGGTTATTTTCTGTTAACCAGCATGTTACAGAAACCAGCTCCAGTCTTCTGGTGTAGAAACGTAGTTGGCGATAATGGACCAAATTAGAAATGTATACGAATAGTATAAACACGCTTAATAATAATGACAGTTCGTTAAATAGAGATGCGAGTTTTCCTTTTTTTACTTTCTCGTATACGAAGTATACAAAGAGAAAGTATTGTAATCGTCAAAAAATTCGAACTCGAGATTTTGACGAATCTCCACGTTTTAGACATTCCTGAGTCCGAAAAACACAATTTGGGAATTATGTCTGTCTGTGTGTGTGTCTGTGAACACGATAACTCGAAAACTATTAGAGCTACGGGGATGAAATTTGGTATGTGGTCTTTAAACATAATTTGTAGGTTTCTATCAAATTTTGGGCAAAATCCGTCAACGGGAAGTCTGTCTGTCTGTACGTTCGAAGTCATGCGAACGCTATAACTCAAAAATTTGAAAAGCCAGATGGATAAAATTTTATACACAGTTTTATCGTCATGAATGTAGGTCCGTATAAAAGTTTGGGCCAAATCCGTCAAAGGGTTGACTGTCTGTCGGTCTGTATAATCGCATACTTGTTCAGTTTTGAAACTAACTCCCTGCGCATGCCTACTGATGGCAATGCCTGTGCAAAGAACGGACGCTCCGAAACTTGGCAATTTGCCAAAAACCAATTCTGGAGCGATTTTGTAAGGAAGCAAACATTTAGGGAGTCTCGCCAGGTCCTGTTGCGCAAAAGAATGCGTAGGGGATTTGAATTTGTTTTGATCCTTCAAACCACGCGTGGTTCCAACTTTGGTTTACTTGCGACGGAAGTTTATTTGACGTCTTTTATTATTCTAGTTTTCTCTACATGTGTTAGGAGTATACGAGAAAGTTTAGGGGAGACCACTCCCGTTGGTTTCATAACATTTTCCACTTCTCACGTTTGATTAAAGATGAACTCTATCTTGTGTAGCCATGATCTACCAGGAAAGTCAAGATCTGTACTTCTAGTTTTATAAATGTCCGTGATTCTAACTCAAGGTGAATTTTGGATGAGGAATTTCGAAATCAATTTCGAATTTGCAGATTTTTGGAGGAATTTTTAACATTTGAGTTACGACCGTTGTATGGCGATTTGCGCTTTTCTAGATGTGTTCTGTCACCCCTTAACCCTTTGACTCCTGAGGTCTTTCAAACTCTGAGAACAGTTGTATACGGAGTTTTTGTTAACTAATGGATCAGTGAAATGGATTCGTCCGCCTTGTTTTCCCTTTTCACCTCACTACGGGTGGTGGTATGAATGGCTGACCTTTGAACTCTTATCTCTCCCCCAAGAGATCCCTTAATGACAATTCGTGCAACTGCCTTCTTCCCCCTTTCGGAAAAGCAACCTGCCGATATCCGGCCCACTAGTATAGAAATTGCATGGCCGGTTATGGCCGGGTTAGTTGTCAGAGGGTTAAAGTTTGTACCAAGAGTTTTGAAACATGCGATCCCAGATAGCAAAGAAGATTGCAGAAAGGTTTCCATTTCACTTTCCATAGGCTGTTCACGAAAGCATTTCCGCGCAAACCGTTTCGGAAAACATTCCCGCAAAATTGATGTAGGAAAGCTTTTTATGAACCACCTGTCCCGTCGTGTGTAGCCCCGTTCGGTATAGGGGCTAGAGCGCTTGCCTTCCAACTCTATGAACGCGGGTTCTATCCCGGGCTCAGGAGAATTTGAACTTTTGACACAATATACAACGCAATCGTACAAGTAAGTTCAATTAAAAATTAGATTAATCAAATTAATTGAAATTAATAATTAAGCTTTGATTAATTAAGATTCCTAGTTGATCTAATTAATTGATATTCCAGATAACTCTAAGATGAAGAAGGGGGATAAAAAAGGGGGTTGGACCCCTCTGTAGGAGTAGGGCTTTGAAGAGGGAGGGTGAAAAAGGAGTATTGGACCCTTCTGTATGAGTACGACTTCGGAGGGATGGAAGGGGGGTTCGATTTTGTCCACCGAAGGAGGGCTCTTAACAACCTTTGGAAAAGGCACGAAACAAGCTTGTAATAAAAGCTTGGTGAAATCTTACAGAAAACCTTGTTTCTTGTTGACTAGCGAACCTTTCCGCTACCTTGCCGAAAGGTTCAACCCTTGTCATGGAAACCTTTGTGACAACCCTTTACCCTCGCCGACGACAAGGTTTCCAAAACCTTTTAGACAAGCTTTCTTTGCTATCTGGGATATAGAGAATTTCAGTTAATAAAAACGAATGACCTTTATCTTTAATTATATGAGTTCCGTTTGTTTAACTTCGGTGCGTTCGAAAGAATATGAGTCGAAAGTAAAAAATTTCATTGTTAAAGTTAATAGATATTTCTCTCCCAAGTTTAATTTTTATAATTGACTTACCTGCCCAAAATTCAGAACTGCGTCTAAAAATTCGATAGCTACAAATAGTCCATTGGGTTGATTTGTTGATAGTTTCCATGTGCTGAGCGTAAGGCCCTGAAAGAGAGTAAAAAGTCTGTGTTTTAGCTGTTGAATGTTAAACTTGTTTCCAAACAATTGAAGAATGAAGATAATCAGAGCTACATAATTTGTAAGTAAGATTATCTTTCAAAACATAAACTAATACATAACTTCTTACGTGAAAAAATACAGAAAAATTCATATCAATTCACTGTAACAAGTATAATATTATCGTATAACTTTGCATAAGGTATATTGAACAGAAACTTTAGGGCCGTTGCTTTTTCGAACTGTAGATTTAAGGATGGTAATAAAAAAGCTTCGAAATCGTGAACGAACCGCTTGAATGTCATTAAATGACGTAAAAGCTATTACATAATTCGGTAAATGATATAAATAAATATTACATTTTTTCTTCGTTAATTGCTCTTGAAATTTCGGGTATTCTTACAGCAAAGGAGTTCTGCAGTGAAAATGAAACAAGCAAACAAGATTATGGCATAGTGCATGATCTTCAAATGTACAAGTTTGTCTTTGCAAAACTATCCCATAAGATAAGTGGACAATATATTTTTTAAACCTACGTCGGTCCACTCACCCAAAGGGTTTAGAGTAATAAAAAAGTTCGCAGAGCAAAGCTCCACGAAAAGTAGATTTTAAACAATCATAAAAAAAGCATTTAGAAAGACAAAATCCCCCATGTCGCACAGGGAAAGCGAAACAAATTGCGAAATACAATTCTTTTAATGTTTTAATTCACCTTAACCTGTGACTCGGTAAAAGGGATCCGTTCAATCGCCACTTTTAGTGATGGTTTACTCCAGGGAAGTGTCGAAATGAGGTCCATTTAATGGAGGTATCTTACAGGTACTAGATTTTTTGACGTATTTAGTAGGGTCTGTTCTCGTAGTTTATCTGTATGATTGCATACTCAGGTTGGAGGTTTTCATTTAGGCTTACCTTTGTTAAACCATAATAAACGAGTGCATAAATCAATCCCTGACTAAATTGAGGTACTAGTTATTTTTAATAGAAATATTCAGTGAATATATATATATACTCAAAACATTGTAGAATCTAATTATCGCTATTATCTTTGCGTTTTTAATAGATAAACTGTTCAAGGCATATTTATATTTGCTGCTCTATTCTGATTATAATTTTCATGCGCTTTTATAGAGCACACTAGTTCCATGCATGCCCATTTTCACTGGAAGTTAAATTGTAAAGAAAGCGAGAGCAATTCAGTAAATCATAAAAAAACAATCCATTCCAAATAATAAGAAAACGAAGAATTTTTTATCATATTTGGAATTGGTAATGCCTTTTTGCTTAGAGAACACGAAAGATATATACTCACTATTGCCATGGATATGCTGCTCATGATAAGGAGTATCACGTGCCTTAAGTATCCTCGTGATGCCTCGTCTTTGCCATTCGACGGGCTTGGTTTGCTGTGGACCGGCGAGGATTCTACTGAAGAGACTTCGCTTTCTGTAGGAGATAATAAATGCCTTTCGCTGAAAGAGGTCTCGGAGCGTTTCAATGATGCACTCACTTTCCACGGCGAACTAGAAAAAAAATTATTGTGATGTTATTTATGGCAGTGGAGAAATGTGTTTTAATCTTTAAAGAATGCAGGAAACATGGAGTAATGGAATAGAATAAGGATCTATAAAGCGAAATATATTCTTAATAATTTTTTTGTCATTTTTACTTTCTCGTATACGAAGTATACAAAGAGAAAGTATTGTAATCGTCAAAAAATTCGAACTCGAGATTTTGGCGAATCTCCACGTTTTAGACCTCCCTGAGTCCGAAAAACACAATTTTGGAATTATGTCTGTATTTGTGAACACGATAACTCGAAAACTATTAGAGATAAAGGGATGAAATTTGGTATGTTAACTTGATACATAATTTGTAGGTTTCTATCAAATTTTGGACAAAATCCGTCCACGGAAAGTCTGTCTGTCTGTCTGTCCGCGGTCATGCGAACACTATAACTCAAAAACTTGAATAGCTAGATGGATAAAATTTTGTACACAGTTTTATCATCATGAATGTAGGTCCGTATAAAATTTTGGGCCAAATCCCTCAAAGGGTTGACTGTCTGTTGGTCTGTATAATTTACTTTTGAAGATAATCCGTTTTCTCCACGTGCATACGTACTGGAAGTAATCTTCTGTGCACGCGAAAGGAACGGAATTTCATTACGGAGTAGCGAATTACGTCAGTTTGTCCTTGAGTCGGTAAGAAATCGTTACGCATCTCTTTGAATTTGATATTTTTCAATCACTATAATGAAAAACCTTCTGATAGTCATTGGATTCTGGGTAACAATAGGTTCGAATTTTTTTAGCCACGTGGGGGAAGGGGAAACGGCACCTTTTTGGGGAAGTATACGACAAAGTTTAGGGGAGAACACTCTCGCTGGTTTAAAATGAGGGATGACTTGTGAATAGAATTCATCACAAAGAAAAATTCTCAAAAGTTATAGAAAATGGAATATCTCTTAATAGCCGATCGAAAATCTGTTAAGAAATTGGGAGATCCTCGAGCAAGGGAATAATCATTCTATACTAGATTGTAATTATTGGTGACAAGTCTCGAGCTTATCTCGATACACGAGGGCGATCACAGCAAAAAGAAGTATTGGAAACGCAACATGGTGGTTGAAAAGTACACCGACCAACATCAAGAAAGTCGAGAAGTATGCCACCAAAGATCTGAAGATATCGCCTGATGAGCAATGCCAAACAAGGAGAAAAGGCAAAATAGGATGTCAAAAGCATCATGTTTAACGCTTTTATTGCCGTGACTCACACCCGTGATTCAGACTTCTTTCTAATTAGACGACTCCTTTTCTACTGTCTCTTAACTACAGCGGAGAATGGATAGTCTAATTAGACATAAGATGTGAATCACAGGCGTCAGTCAAATGGCATCAGTGACTAACATGTTAACAGGCTAATAAAGTAGAGACTCTATTTATCAATTACTGAATGCCCATAATCTAATACAGAGTGTATACCTATATTTTTATCGAACGAATTTCGAACAAAGAAAGCTGAAGTTGTGGAAGCGATACCAACCTATAGAGAAGTGGGCATTAATTCTGAGACTGATAGCAGAGCTTCCAGCAGCGAATCGTGGAAGTTAGGTAATCTTGAAAATCCTGACAGATAGCATAAAAATGTCAGCCGCAGAAGGGAAAGGGCTCACCGACATACAATGAAATTACCCTTCACATACTGGGGGCTATTGGGAATTATTGGTGGGGAGGGAGGAAAGAAATTTATGACAACTAAAAGTACAGAGAAGAATTATAAAAAAATTAAAAATTTAGCTAGCTTTCCCGGACAGTATTGCTTTTTATATAAATCCTAGCTTTAGACAGCTAAAATAAAATAAAAATTTAAATTTTTCAACAAAAAAGGGGTCGACCGCTCTCCCCCTCCCAAATCCCTGGAACTGCCTTTACATACACCGATAACTTAACTAGATGCCCTAATGTGCTATTCCCACTGTATCCAATTGCACCATGAAACTACTAAAGGAATGTAAGTCCAAGAGTCATCGCTAGGGGCGCTGCGATCAATCTCGGATGATAGCACATGGGCTGTTTATTAAAAGTAAACACCGCTTCCATTATTCTAGCTTGCTTTGCTCGAACGTAATTTCGTTGCATACGGATATAGCTATACGACCTGTATAGCATTAAGTAACAAATTTCTGGGCCTTTCCAAGATACAAAAATATGCGCATGCAATTATTTTAAGAAAAAATATTTCGTATAGGTTTTTTTTGCAATCCGACAATGGAATATGTAGTCAGATATAATTGAACACCAGCCAGGAGAGCGTTCTGCGCATGAGCTGAAATTAAAATAATCATAGTCTCTCTAATCTTAACAAGTTAAATACCAAAAATTAGAATATTAGTGAACCTAAGATAATGTAGAAGTTATTAATAAACTTGCTTTTCTATTTTGCTGTATGAAATGAGAATACAGAAATGCAGCAGTGGCGTAGGGAAGGAGATGCAAGAGGATTGGCGATGCCGCCGCCTGAGATGGGGGAGGGGGCACCATGAAGACAAAATGCAGCCAAATTATTGTGTCTAAATCAGCAAAGTTAACAAGGGGAGGCAATCATGTTACCGGGTGTCATTTACCTTTGCTACGCCACTGACAACATCCTGATGAAAATTTTGAAATGTTTCACACCTATGACTGGAAATTTTGACAGGATTTCTACATTTATTTCTTGAATGAACTTTAGACATTCATACAGTCGATGATTAAACTGAAAATGTCTGAAAAGGCCCCATTTATTATAATGTCAATTTCGCAATTTCATTTGCCGTCGCCAAATACTGTTTTGGATGAGCAGTGCGATTTGTATTGCTCTCTTGCACATGCGTCACCTGAAAACGAGAGTTTGCGCACGCAATGCCTGCATCATTTTAACGTGCATCGGCAATTTTTTTCAACTTAACAAAACATCAGCGGCTTCGCTTTCAGCATAGCAGAAAACTAGTAGCTTCGCTTTTTCATTGAATATTTGGACTCTAGGTTTTTTTGAAAAAAAAAATCCGAAAACTAGAATTTCCGCACCAATGCCTGAGGAATTTCAAGCTTATACTGGGCAAATTTTTTAACTTAAAAAATATCAGCGGCTTCGCTTTCGGCACAGCGGAAGACTCGTAGCTTCGCTTATTCATTGAGAAACGAAATACACAGAATAACATACATAACATACTGAACCGATATTCAATCCGAAGAATTCCAAACGAAGTTTTATTCAAATTCGAATTTATCGACCAATCGCATCGAAGAGTTGAACAAAACAGTCCGATCGAAACGTGGCGCATTATAGCCCGATGAGCAAAACACCGAAGAAAAGATCAATTTCTGCGCATGCGCGCTTGTCACTCGTTTAAATCATCTAGACGCATCCAAAACAAATGTTCTCTCATCGCCGTTCTTGGCGGCAAAGAGTTGGCGATCCTAAGAGGAACGAAGTAAGTGGGTACCGTAAACTCCACATAAACCTGTTATATTTCTCCATAGTCAGAAAGAAAAATAGATTTGAATATAATATTAACTATACCTGTCAGGGGAGTTCTCATTGCTGGATTCTTCAGTGTGCTGTTTAGAGTCAATTTTACTTTGTCCAAGGGCATCTAAAAGATATAACTGAGATTTAATTTTTTATCTCTGGGCGATGAAACAATATATAAAAGTTTGATGACTATAAACTGAAAATTACAGATCTCCTCCGGAGGCAAACTGTCAATATGACTTCCTTTATAACTCTTATTTTTAAAAAGTCATTTTTTACTCTTATACAAAACATTTGCAGAAAGGCATGCCGACACCAGCGTTGCTCTGATGGTTAAATCTCGATAGAGAACGAGAAAGGCATGCAGTTGTTTTGATTCGAAAAAAATATTTTAGTGAGATATGCAATTAACATCATTTTAACTATTGAAATTTTATCGAATGTTACTTTTTTCCCCTTCTAAAACCTGAATGAGATTTAACTGATTTGGTAAGAATATCCAAAATAGATATTTAGCTCCCCTATGGTACTGATTTGAACATAGACAAAAATCATTAAATTTTATTAACGAGTGTACTCTTCGCGTCTTAAAATTTATATAAAACAAGTAATATAAAAAATTAAAGTCAATTCCTACTTAGGTCAGCGATCTACACGCTTCATCACTGACGGTATTTATTCCTAAATTTATATCCTGCTAAATATCTTATATAAGAGAAATTTTTTTCGCCCATATAAAACTAAAATTAATTAATTCAATTTAATTAATATTTGAAAAAACTGTATTGACATCAAGTGTCATCCACTACAAGTTTTAAAAAAATGTATTTGAATTTGAGTGGATGAATAAAAAGTATTTTATTAACGATTGAAAATTTGAACAAGATGTATAAATAAATATATATAGGGAGAGTGTGAACTAATAGTAGGAATTGAAAAATGACATTTCGTGAATGTTTTAGTAACCGGAGAAACTAATTCTCTGTTGTTTTAATCCATAGCGAGCATTACCTGAATCTGTGTTCATTATTTTGTAGATGGCGATGCTTGCGCCATCAACAAGATTTTCCTTCGTAGATAGTTCTCTCGTATCTTCTACGTCTATCTGCACATCCGGTTTCACCTTTTCGTCTTTTTCTTTTTGCACTTTCGCGTCGTTGTTTAGTCTCGGCTGCTTTACTGCTGGAGAACGGAAGTACAGAATCAAGCAGAACGTTGTCGTCGCTAAACACATGGCGAGAATAACAATTGAACCAGCAGCCTGAAATTTTTATTAAAAATATATTTATCAGAAGATATAATAGAAATTGGAGGGAAATTTATTTATCTTAAAGGGAAAAAAAATCAAATGAATAGCAGTAATGTAAATTTTGTTGTGAAATGCAGCGAATATACTGGTTGCCCAGTATAAAAGTAGCCTAAACTAAAGGTTTTTACCGAGCAGCAAGTTTTTTATCCAGGTTTTCTATCATATTGTTACAAACATGGAAAGTCGCTTCTCAGCAATATGAGTCTTATGGTTGGGAAGAGATTTTACTGGGGTAAGTATGAGATGATCGACAGCAGCCACGTCTGGACCCCTGATCTTGGCGACAAACTTGGCGTCGAAATATGGGATCTCAAAAGTGCTGGAATCTTCTCGATATCTCTATTAGCAGAGGAGATACGCTTGAATGTACTAGATGACTCCATGTGACGGGGGAGACTATATAAGGAGAGCTCTTGGATGACGGAGGGAATGTTGATCTACTGGGATCGCCTTGGAGCGCGAACGTCTTTGGAGTTCTATCCGCTGTGCGAGCTAGTAAGTTGTTAGACGCCGAGCGGTAGTAGTATTGATCCATTGGGAACGACTTTAGAGTTTCGTCCGCAGTGCCAGCTAGGAAGCTGATGAGCTGAGCGCTATTGAAAGTGCAGTTATTGTCGTTATTAGTTATTTGCCGACTGTTTGTGTTGTTAGATAACAAAGTGCTGAACTGTTATTACCTGCGAATTGTTGTCATTGGTAATCTGTGCAAGAACTGTTGTTTCCTGTACCTGCGCTACGTGTTTTCCCGCATATTTGTGAATAAATCTTCGTTCTCCATTATCCTGCGTGTTGGACTGTTTACACCATACACCCACAGAAAGACTTTTGTAACAATATTTTGCATGTGTAATGTTGATAGCTGACCAAATTTATGAATAAGACCTTTCTTCAACGTTGGATCGGAAGAGGAGACCTCATTGCCTGGCTTACCGGTCCGATGTCCGGGAACAATGCATTTTGACTTTTAACGTAGGACTACGTTCCTCCCATTGGGATCCCAGGAAGGAATTTGATTCACACGCCAAAAGGCCGCAAAAAACTTTGTATGGGAGATCCTCTATATCTCGGTAACTGCATATGTTAAAAACATAAATAATATCTTATTTTAGAGAAAAAGGGTAACAACAGAAGGTGCAAAAAATTTGAAAATCGGAATTGTAGTTCAGCGACTACCGAGTCGCAAAGTTGGTCCAAGAGTTAAATACGCAGGAGTGATCGCAGAGGAGTTACTCCACAACACATTCTCTCTATGATTATGAAAATATTGCGTATGAGAATTGTCGATGGTATCTCTTTCGGTGTCTCCGCAACATGGAAAATCTTACTCGGAAAGAAATAGAGGGTCCAGCATTCATCAACGAGTGTGTGCAGAAGAACTTCGCTTCCTTGGAATCATTGCCTAATTCATTGCCGCCAATTTTCCATACATTAGCATTTCAGAGAAGCAAAGGAGAATTGAGAGTAACTTCGAGAAACAAGAGTATCGCGAGTAACTTCGAGAAACAAAAGAGAATCCGAGAAGCTTCGAGAAACAAAAAAGAATCGCGAGTCAAGTAGTCCTACGCCTTTAACATCAGCGGCTGTTTGAAAAAGACAGCCTCCCGTCATTTTTTTTGGCTTGGAATTCATTTAAATGATTGTGTAAAAATTTTGGATGATTTTAAACAACGAGTCTTTACAGCAGCTGATATAATACTATCCCAGATAGCATGTACATTTGCAGCAAGTTTGATTTTTCTTGATATTATCTTGTCGTGGCAAACTTGACGTGACAAATTTGCAGCAAACCTCCTGCCAAGTAAGATAGCACAATCGACCACCCTCTTTGTAGAACAAGTTTGCAGTAAATTTGTATATCTGGCAGAACCAGTGACGCAGCTGATATTGCACTTCATTAACATACAAAGAAACTTAAGGAGTTTTCCTCTTTCATGCAAATGAAATTTATATATATGTGTGTGTGTGTTACTGTCAATGTGTATAATCGGTTATTGTCGATAACCACAGCGGCATATTAACCGGAGATTATTTATAATAACCAAATAAGCCGGTTAAAGTGAATAATTTATGAGAATTTATCATATTAATCGAATATTATGAATAATTAGTAATGAAGTTTGGTCAATGTGATTAATTACATTGGCATGTGATCTCATTGACTAAACTTTCCTGGTAAATGTGATTAATTAAGCAAAATTATTTTAACATTCAGTGAGCAAGCGAAGCTACTAGGTTCCGCTTCTCGCTGCTAGCAAAGCCGTAGGAGGTTTTTAAAGTTAGAAAAATCTGCCCGGTGCTCACTTTAGATTCCGCAGGCATCGCGAACGCGGTTGAAATTCTATATTCGAAACAGGTGCTAGTGCAAAGACAACCCACAAATATACTGCCTTCGAAAAGATTTACCTTTAAGAGATTAACCTTTAACTATGACCAACGCACCTTAAATTTTCAAATAGAAAAAACCAAAATAGATTTCAACCGAAAATAATTTCATTGACCAAACTTCATTGGTCATTATTCATAATAACTAGTTAATGTGATAAATTCCCATAAATTATACACTTTAACCGGCTTTTTGGTTATTATGAATAATCGCCGGTGATTATCCGAAGTAACCGATTATCCACATTGACCGTAACATATATAAATACGAATTTCTCTCAGAAAAAGCCATTACTTTTTTTTAGCCAGGTCACCTGTGTAAACAATGTAACCTACAAAAAATTGGACATTGTCTGCTGATTGTATGGAACAAACACTTTTTAACTTGACGGATCTCACCTCAGTTGTCCCGTAAATGAAAAGTGGCAGTTCTTTGTCCAAATCAGGTTCGCACTGTCCTATGCCAGTGAAAATTAAGATGACGGTCACAACAACGACTGGGAACCTGTAGAATGAACTCGAGATTATTATTATTGCAATGCTATCGGAAATCAAATTTCCGCCAGTTTCTAAAGTTTATTTTTTATTCACTCATTCTACTTCACCAATAAAATATTAGTATTAAAAATATTTTGTATTGAAGTCAGTCCTGACGGTCGCTTTCTATTTTCAATGAATTAGGTCATTAATAAGATGATAATAACTTTGTACTGAATCTCGTGAATTCAAATACAAGTAATAGGTATTAATGTGGATCAGAGTCTCAATATTTATTGGACGATAAACATTGAGACTCCGATCAACATTAATACTGATCACTATTACCTGCCTCTGAATTTTACGAGATTTAGTACAGAGTTATTATCATAGTTCTTATTCCTTATTTTTAAGAGGAAGCAAAGAAAATAGTAATAGTAAACCCAATGAAAATTTTAATAATAGACACTTTTGTGCGATTCTTACCTGACATTTTCTTTTTCAGAATTTAAATATACCTTTTGACGCACTTCTAAAAATCTGTTACGTTAGTTACATTAATGTCTTGTTTCGAAGCAACAAGATGTCTATTTTGGGACAGACCTCGTCATTTTGGGCAGAGGTCAGATGATGAGGACGGCGCCTGAGCTGGCATCTCCCACTCCAAACTTCCGCACCACACCAGCGGGAGAACATTTGTCCCCCCTACGTCTGATTTAACGTGCAACAGGCCCACATACATGGCGGATCTTCATTGGAATCGGGCTTCGAACCTGGAACCTTCCGGCCCCGACGCCCAGACCTTACTACCAGGGGTGGCGCCAGAGGGGGGGACCAGGCTCCCACCCGTCGGGGATGCTTTGCCCCCCATCGGGGAAAATTTTTGTACCATCGGGGAAATATTTTGTGGAAATATTTTTTTCCCCTCAACATCTATGCAGATGGCTTTTGGCATAATCATTTCGTGTCTTTTTTGACGCGCTTTTATTAAACTTGAATTTAGTTTAGTTTAGTTATATTGACGTCACGTTTAGAAGCAACACGAGGGCTGTTTGAGGACAGACCTCGCGATTTTGAACCTCGGTCAGAGGACGAGGACGACACCCGAGCTGGCACTCTCTCTCCAAACTTCCGCAGCATTCCAGCGGGAGGACGTTTGGCCCCTTTCCCTACTTATCATTTAAAGTGCAACAGGCCCCATGCACGGCGGATCTTCAGTGGAATCGGGTTTCGAACCTGGAACCCTCCGGCCCCGAAGTCGAGACCTTACCATTTTCTCTAAACTTGACTTGTTTCATGTTTGTGGAGATGGGATTTCGCAGTTGATTTTTCACTCTCTTCCTGATGTAACATTTGGAAATTTTTACAGTTGTGTGTTCCGATGACAAAACAATATTTCAATATTTTCAGAACTCAATTGTCAATTAATCGATTAATTTTAATTAAGCTTCGATTCCACATGAATGGCACCATCAGATTGTGAATTTGAGAAAGAACTGATCGCGAAATCCCATAGTGTTTATAATAATGAGTCGTGAAATATATTAAAAATTAAGAAGTAGAAAACAGTGAAAAGAAAAAGTTTTTAAAACACGTGCTACGAAGTAGAAAATAATTTTTTTATCAAAATTATGGAGGTCAAACATAAATTGTGCATGAACAGCAACAGTATTTTGAGGAAATTAAGACACAAAGGGTATCATAACAAAAAATGACTGAACTTTCATTAAAAATTTGAAATATATTATAAATTGGGGCTTTCTCGTACAGGAGCGACCCATCCTCACGAAAATATATATTATAATTGTGATTGTCACGAAAAGCATTTCCACTTCTACGAAAACAACGCAACCCTACAAGAACTCTAGTGAAATCAGAACTTCTTTTTTGAGCTGAAATGCCGGAGCGTTGCACGCATAGTGCTATCATTAAACCTATTCTTAAAAACTCCTGTATCTAACTATGTAAATATTTTAACCCTCTAAGCGTTTCAGACGTATTTTTCCGTTTCTCATATTGCGCTCTAAAGCAGGTAATCATGTTCATGAGTATAATTTCTTAAACTACCACGGTTGAAATACTCTTTAAGATATCAGACACTTGATTAAATACAATTAAGATCCAATTATTCACTTTAAATGCAATTTTTTTGAGGTTTTAAAGGTAGTACCTCAAAATAGATAACCGCTCAAAGGGTTAATTCTTTAGTATTCGTTACAGAGGAGCTGTCTTCATTGAATTCATGATTGGTTTACGTTTTCGACATTGCGAGTTTATGATTTTTTAGAATGATTTTTCTTCAGCATCGAACATACGACTCGGCAACTGTGAGTATATACATGTTTTATTAATTATCTTGTTTCATATACTTCTGATGACGCAAATTGTCGAGAAAGTGACTAAAATTCAAAATTACTTAGAGTATTTCTATCGGCTCCTGACGCTTTTACGAATTGATTTTGACCTCTATATTTTTAATAAAAATAATTATTTTCTACTTTGTAATATGCCAGTATAAACACGTTTAAAATAATTTTTATATATATACATTTATTATTTCATAAATCATAGATCCTCCACCAAGTTTAAATTGGATTGATTCAAATCGCAAATGTTTCAACATCGCAAAAATTTATTGCTGATTGTAAATTTTGTTCAATGATCTGCGCAGATTTGAACATATTCACAAATATAAACAATTTCTTCCCTTGTAACGGATTTTTCTTTCTACTTACCCAATTCCCAGAAGATTCGGCCAGAACATATTCTTGAGGAAGGGAGAGTTCGGGTATCTTCTGAGGAAGACCATGGTGACGGCGAGAACGGTCACCCAGACTCTGCTCATGAGCTCGCCCCCGGAGATGAGAGCGATCTCCAAGTAATTCATCCACTCTTGACCGCTCTCGCAAACTGACCACGTAAAGATGCCCAGGGCCAGAATGATCTGAAATCGGGAAGCAAACGTTTCTGACATTTCAAATACGAACAGTTGGATAAGGTCGAATTAAAACTTTAAGCGAGGCGTGTCCAGAAAATAAGTACCGTTTTGTTATTGACAATCGCATACGTTTTTAACAGTGCCATTTTATTATGACATGAAAAAGCATACCTTAAACTATTTCTTTTTACATAAGGCATTTTTTATATCTAGTAATCAGGTTTTTCATCTTTTCCTAACAGAGCGGCGGCGACAGTGATTGTAATTACAGAAGAAGACGATTTTTTGAGTCAGAAAACTGGTAAGAAGACACGAGTCCCTCACATTAGTCCAGAATACAAACAACAGTATATGGACATTAAATATTTCAAAAAAAGGTGATGAACAAGGGCAGATCCAGGGGGCTTTGGGGGATCAAGACCCCCTCCCTCCTCCCTTCGGGTCTTAAATCATAGATTGTCTAGAACAGGGATGGCGAACCAGTGGCAATATTTTGGGCACGCCACCGCTCACAAAGTTCACTATGAAGCATTGACGGTACTATTTGACGGCACGTCTATGACCTCATTAAATATTTTTTTAGAAAAAATGGCACGTTGATACATAAAGGTTCGCCACTACCCCATGGTCTAGAATGCTATGCATAGAATTTTTTTATTTGAAACTTTTCTTATCTAGACTTTCCAGAAAAGTCGTTACAATATAGTAATGTGTGAGACATAAGTGCGTATTTACGGCGATGGAAGACAGCAGGGCCCCCCCCCCCGCGCCAGAATGGCGAACAAATAACGTGTTTTTTTCTTTTCTTTTTGTCGTTGTTCCTTCAGCTGGGTGGCTAGTTCAAGGGGCAAGAGGTATGCAAGTACTACAGTGTACTGCAAGTTCACTGTAATTTTGAATCGACTGTATTACGATGACGACTGCTGAGGTCGTTTTAAGCAGGCAAAGGAAGGTTCCTGTTAAGATAAAAACTAATCTCTATCTTTACTAATAATAAAGGAGAATGTGTGTGCGTGTTGGCGCTCTACAAGGCAGACCGCTGGACTTGGAACTAAAAAAATTGGCAAAAAAAATTCTTTGAGGATTCGGAGTATGCACCTCAGAGACGCTTTTTTGAAATTTTAATTAGAGTTTTAATTAATTGAAAATTAATTCTCCTTGACAACGTCCAAAAATATTATGGCAAAAAAGAAGATTTTTACACCATCGGGAGATTCAAAAAATATCTTTTCAATGATATTAATTTAGTTGCCGTAAGAGTTCTCCTCTAATTAATTTTCAAAAATATTTTTAGGCATAATTTGCAACAATACTTTTCATTGTTGCAATGAAATTCAGAATCGTTGTCAGTGTTTATACAAATAATATTTAATTGGATGTTTCACTTCCATTGTTGAAAGCTAAGGTAATGTCCTAACGGATTTTAATTTCTTTATCTGTTTCATTAATTTTTGCGTGAAATCTGTAAACGAAGTCCTCTAAGATAGGAAATATATACAGCAAACTGAATGGCTATGGTTGCTATGTTTTATTCTTCTTATCTGCAGATGTGCTGCGCCATTTTAATGTTGAAATCAAATTCAAATTTGCGCGAGGAATAAGAAACTGGAATTGGCGCCGAGAATTTACAATTAGATGTTACAAGGTACAGACAGTTTTTTGACTCCAGCAGGGACATTCATGTAGACAATAAACAGAACATGTGCAAAGCTACTGAAAGAACACCGGTTAAATGTCTGTCACAATTTGAAGTTAAAATTAGTTGGCTATAAATAATTAAAATTTTAAACTTAAATCTTCGAATATTTGTACTGAACTGTATAAAGGTTAGAATTACGTTAAGCATTCTTGAGAAGATTCAAGCTTAAAATATATCAATTTGTTGAAAAACCCTCATCTGTTAGTTTCTCTAGAGAACAACTAAAATTCAGTTTGCTGCAATGCCGGTATCTTTCTGAATCGTAGTGGTGTTCAACTGGAATTTTTATGCAAACTGCCCTATATACCGGTCTTCGAAATTATGAAAGAAAAATTATAATATGTTTTGCACATTTTTTTCTTTATCACTTTCTGGTCGATCCCCTCGTGACTTGGTAGACAAAAGGAGGTCTCGCACGACTTCCGCATATATATTGTCACGTAATCTGTAAGTTTCGCATAATTACGTTGAAAATTCTGAATGTTACAGGCAAAAAAAGGTGCGGAAAAACTGGAGAGTTTAAAAAAAAAATCATTTATATCTCCCTGAATATACGTGCCGTTTTCAAGAAAATTCATGTAAGTATTGCTTCCAGAAAGCAGAACCATTGATGAAAGTTACAAATCATTATAAGCTTTCTCTGAAGCGGGGTGATCCTAAAGCATTTACATCTTCATTAATTTCTGGTTGGTCCTGTAAATGTCCTCATGATTGACTCTTCACTGCAAAACGTGGGTTATTATACGTCCACGATTCTCTACAATTGATTACGCATCATTGTACCCGTATTAACTCCAAATGTTTTGCATTTTACGAATTATGCTTAAATTTTGGACATGAGTGTATCTGACGATGTTAACAGTGAAATCAAGGAAGCAAATGACAAGAAAATGTTCCTTCAAGAAGAAGAATATTGCAGAAGAGTGATATTTATAAGCTACAGTCGATCATTTTATTTCCGAAGTTGGGTTAATGTTTAAACCAGATTCTTATGGGATTTTACCTCCACAAGGCCTTATACCATCAAAGAGTGTAATCCACAACGACAATGATATCATTCATGCGGCTTTGAAGTACAACAGAATTTTTAAAATTTCGGAGTTTCAATTAAAATCCGAATTTAAAATATGAAGAGCAAAATTGGAAAGTATAGTTAGTATACCAGAGGCAACTTCTGAAATTTTAAAAGAGTGATGGGTCTTTCTTTTCGATTGTGGCAATTCTTCAAATATTTGGGACGATTCTTGTGACAGGAACGGTAGAGAAGAATTCTCTACATTAAAGAGCCTCGAGAATTATTTACGCAGCTCATTGGGATAGACAAGGATCGGTCGGTCTCCCTTGTTAACATTCATAAAGATATAAAAGCCAATGCTGAAGATGCGATTGACATCTATACTTATAAAAGGCAATGTTTGCGTATGTGTGAGTGTGTGTGATGTCCAGACGAATCTATCGCACTTACAGCCATGAAATTTGGCACACAGGTAGACGTAATGGTGACTCAATGCACTTCGAAGCCAGAATTTTAAAATTCAATCTAGAAATTTTTTTATTTAATGTTTTGTGTTGTTTTCGGCGATTTTTCGCACTAATTTCTCAATAACATGGTTTCGGATAATGTACGAAAGAAATAGATAGACCATCGCAAAGAGCAAACGATTTACGTTCTAATGACGTTTATTTGAAACGTCTAAAGTAATTTACTGAATTTTGAGAAAATTTTGAAAAATAATCAATTTTATGGTAATTTTTTATTAGTATTTCTTAAAATTCTCGCATCTGACGTTCTTATAACTATATTATTTTCATTTTTCTTCAGCTCATGACTAAAACGTTTCTGTCGGATTTAAAACAAGAACAATTGAAATATCTCTTTCCGTTTTTTTTAAATAATTTTTCACTGATCAGTTCAAATAGTTTTGTTGCTAGCGAGATTTCTCAGCGAAACATTCTCCGGACGATTCGCAGTATGCATTGTTGCAATTTCATTGGCTGTTGTGTGACCTTCCTTGCGGCAGGTGACGTCATATATTATCGCGTTCTTCTCGGAGATGATATATTAAATGAATGACTTCGATAGTTATTTTCGGCAGTGTCATATCGTGTCTCTTTGCCTCGCGTATTTCGCTTGCTGTCTTTGCACGTTTAGTATCTTTTAGCACGTTTAGACATTTTTGGCACGTTTAGTATCTTTTCTAATGATCGTTGAAAAACAATCAATGCACGATTGGATAGAACAAACAATTTTCGTTCTAATGAAGTTTGTTTTGAATTTCCAACATAAATTACAGAATTTTGAGAAATTTTTAAATAATAATAACTTTTATGGTAATTTTTGATAAGGATTTCTTAATTTTCATTTTTTTTCAGCTCATAACTGGAACGTTTCTGTCGAATTTAAAACAAGAACGGTTAAAATATCTTATTCCGTTTTTCTTAAAATTAATTTTCTCTGATCAGTTCAAACAGTTTTTTTGCTAGCGAAATTTGATAGCGAGAGTTTCTCCGAACGATCCCAAAATGCATTGTTGCTGCATCGCAGGAGGTGACGTAATATGCTTTCATTCCCAGCCTGCATTTCTACAATCCGATTTCTTCCGGTGACGTCATTACATTCGCGTCATTGTCGAGAGGAAAAATAAGCGGGGAAATCAATAATGTGTATCTTTTGTTTTCAAAACTTTTTAGAGTCATCGTGGGCATTTTTTCCCCATTTTGTCGAAGTCCTGATTCTAAGGGCAACGCCGTGCGAGCACTGCTAATAATTTATCAGAAAACCTCAAGGAAATTGGCTGCAACTAATTGGCAATCTTGTGAAGACGAAGAAACTTTTAAAATAAAATTTAAAAATACGAAACATAGCTTTTCTACTGTTCCTTCACGGTTCTTAAGATGAATATATTTAACAAATTATATTAAAGTAATTAAAATGTAATTTATTAAAAAATTATCTAATTAAAATTTAATTAATACAAAATTAATTAATTTTAGATTATTAATTAATTCAGTTAAGTAATTCTTAAAAATTAAAGAGTTCAAAACACTGAAAATAATTTTTTCCACTGTAGTCCCCCTTTAACGGAATCCTAGATCCGCCCTCGATTGTGGACATTATGCCAACACGAAAAATTCTATGCATCACCTTCAGGGATAAGACAGAGATTTTGTTGGTTGCCTTCTTCAGACCATAAAAGATTTAAAGTATTACACTTTCAGAAAACTGCGCCGATGTATTTTCAGATCTTAAATATATTTTAATATTCATATTTAAATCTATTTTTTATATTTTCTTATCGAATTTTTTGTCACAAAACTCTAAACAACATGAGCTGATTTTCCTCATTTGACAAATCACTTTGTCACTTATAAAAAAATGTTAACACTATACAGTTTCGTGGTGCTACGGATAATACTTAGAAACACACTTAAAATTCTGGGGTTCTAGTGAAACGAACTATCGACATTCTAACAGTTCTAGTGAAACGAACTATCGACATTCTAACAGTTCTAGTGAAACGAACTATCAACATTCTAACAACTCTATCTGTCAAAAAAATGAAAATATTTGACTGATAGCCGGCTGGAAAGTTGAATAAAGTTGGATATTTATTTGAAGAGTTTCAGTGGTTTGTTCATACCAGCCGTATAGCATACGTTTCAATAGTAATCTTTTGATTGTTTTCTCCATCTACTGTTCTTGAAAGTTAATCTTAAATTAGTTAAGATTAGTCACCTTATTTATAGCTATGTTTAATTACTATAAGTTTAATTTTACGCACAAATTTTTAATAAATTTAACAATGAAATATGATAATCCATCACACGGTTTGTTATTTTTTTTAAAAAAATTATTAAATGAATCAAGTTTACTTTTTTCCGGCTTACTTTCTTCACTCTTTGATTTATATCATAAATTAAATTAGAATATATTGAATTTTCAAGTTTCACTGAATAAGAAAATAAAATTACCTGAGATATGATCAAGCAGCCAGTTATCTTGTAAATCTGCCGCTTTACCTTTCTGCTTATAAGGAATGATAATCCAATCCAAAGCTAAAACGAAAATGAACATATGATTTTTTTTACTAAATAATCATAATTTAAAAATTTAGTCAAAAAAAATTTGAACTGTGCAGTGTCATTACAATTAAGCGGTCATTTAAATAATTTATTACGTCGAGTTTTAAATGCTTGAAAAAACTTTTAAAACGATTGGAATTAAGAACTTATCAGCAAAATATTCGAAAGCTAAAATGAACATAATTTTATTAAAATAAAATACAGTAAAGCGCCGTTTATACGTCGTTTACATTTATACATCATTTCATCACAGTGCCGATTCATTCGCATTCATTATAATGATAAAGTTGGGTAGACCGGGGCTAGTTGGGTCAGTCGCGATATTTTTAATAGTTTTCGGTGTTTAACGCTGCCATTCCAGACAAATGTGTATTATCCCGCCTTCCTTCTTCCACATCAGCGTCATTGAAGAAATAGCGTTCATTAAAGAACCAGCCAGAATTTTCTAATTTTTACTAAGCCGAGTAAATTTCCTCACTTATGAACAATCGTTTTTTTTCTTTGCTTATAAATTATAATTTCCATTTTGACAAATAATATTCAGAAAAATAATTCTTTATTGTTACTTTAGAGCTTGTTTGCTTATCAAAATGCTTTCAGAATAAATCTCAACATTCATGAGAAACACAAATGTCTATATGGGGCTAGTTGGGCCATTTCGCATGGGGCCCATTGACCCGCGCTGCTACACATGGTTTATCAGGATGCGCAGTGGCGAATCCAGGGGAGGGGCTATCGGGCTAAAGCCTCCCCCACCCAGAGCTAAACCAAAATTCTTGATTTAATTTAAAATCACTACAACTGTTTGGTCTTAATTTTCATTCTAAAAGAATAGTAATAAAATCGTGACAACATTGCTTTCTGACTTGACAGGCTCGAAAATTTTCCTACTTTTCTAGTCATTCCACTTGCACTTGTAGCATTGGCGCGGTCGAAAACATTTTTTGGTCAGCTATTTCATTGTATCTTTTATTAAATTATCGAAAGTATTCTAGTGTTCTTTATTATTCTTATTGTCAGGAGAGGAAAGCCTGTAAAGTTAAAGTGTTTTGGTTTATATAAGCCATGAGGTTTGACATTCGTCACTACGATACAAAATTTTTATTACCTCCGCCCCCCCCCCCCCAGACCCGAATCCTGGATTCGCCACTGAGGATGCGCGTTATAGAAATATCTCTGAATATGTGGGGTGGAATTGTACCAGATTTATTATGCAAGATACTTATTATGAAAACCATGCGGATTCAATTTTGATTATAATTAA
>BGPR01009354.1:27729-57987 GCA_013235015.1 Araneus ventricosus | reverse complement strand
GCAAACAACTTTAAGAAGAAAAGTTTTGAACATAATACAGAAGAAAGGGTAAAGTTTTGTCTGCGTAAGTACTACTTGCCGAATGTGATCTCCCTTGGTCACATGGGCAACAGCCGTGAAGTAGCCCATTTCACGCCAGACACTGTGAAGCATGTTCCCAGCTATCGATGAGCGTTCTCTAGCCGCGTGCGTGTTTTACATGAGCCCATCTAAACATTCTGATATTACTTCTTGGATCTTCATTGTATTCGGATGCCTCCTTAGCGGAGAACAGTGAACGAACTCAAGGTGCGCATAGAGATTGCTTCACCTTTCAGTGAAATAGTCTACCGCATGGATTTTGGCCGTGCGATCAGAAAATGGCACAGGGCAATTATTATGTACTCAAAAAATCTTAAACTTCCTTACGTATTGTGTTCAAATATTTTCTTCAGATCGTTGTTGTCAAGGACGTTACAGTCATTTGGAATCGATGAAGGTATTTTTGATAATCCCATGTAATCAAGGGAATTAAGTATACATTTTGAACCTTTTCTCTTTGAATGATTCGATCCAAATTTGGGTACAGATGTAAATTTCTGATGACAAGACCACATACGAGCTGCATTTATTTAGCTTGCTTCGTTTTTGACTTGTCGTGTTCACATGAATACGGACGGACCAGTGGCTGATTTTGACAATCTGAGATCATAGGCACAACATCGTTTTGAGGCCCCTCCCCCTACTCAATGTAGTAAATTCTTCTTTGGCTTAGTACTGCGATGAGCGTCAAAGAGATCTTGAGCCCCCCCTTCCCAGACCAGAGGCCAACACCTTTAACACCTGTGCGAAAAACCGCCACCGTGACAGACAAACTTACAGCGTAACCTTTGAAGGATTTGCCCCCAAATTTGACACTCATTTCTAACTTTGGTGTACAGATCATATATTAAAATTCTCCTTTCCAGCTTTTTTGTGTTTTTTGAAATATCAGATGGACAAATAGACAGACTTCCTTTTGATATATCTTTTGCAAAATTTGATAGAAATCTACATTTTTGCTTGAAAACCAGATAACATTTTTCTAGATTCTTACGTTTTTGCGTTATCATGTTCAAAGACAGACTGACGGATACACACGTAGTTCCAAAAATAGTTTTTTCTGACTTAAAGAATCATCAAAATCTCAAGTTCGAATTTTTTGACGATTATTATATTTCTCTTTATGTATTTCCTATACAACAAAGTATACATCAATCTGTAGAATCTTGAAAACCGTTTGCCCTTTTTCCAAGTGCTTCCAAAAGTACGCGATGGAATATTGGAATGATTTAGATATTGATGGGTGGAATTGTTTTCATTGCAGAAAAATCTTTTTTGGGGGAGGGGGTAATAAGAAAGGCTCAACGCTTTAGAGGAATGTGCAGGAATGCTAAATAAAGAACACAGTTAACTGCTAAGCCTGATTCTTAACAGTTAGTTTTAATGGGAATACCAAACTATGCAAGAATATACAAAGAATATAATTTTTAAATGAAGAATAGCTTCATTTTAAAAAAATAAAAAAACTGCATAACTTGAAGACCTTTCTTACAGATGAACCAGTCGAATTTATCAAAAACACGTAAATGAAGTTTCCATAAATGAAGGAATTGTAATTTTCATTAGCTAAAAAGATTTCAACGAAAACTTCGATATGATGCTGTTAATCCTGAAATTTTAAAAACATCTATCCGAGACATGACAAGTCATAAGAATGATTGATAGATATTGTGCCAATCATGCCTTGTATCAGATGTTTTTACTTTTTTCCTGCTTGTGGAGATAAATGTATTTGTGTGTGTGATAAACATACCGATTAATACATCTATATATTAATACGTGAAGAAAAAACTTTGTACCCCTTTTTAAGAACATTGCGCTCACGGAGGAGTGGAGGAGTTGGCATAGTTAAAGTTCATATGGAGAAGGAGTGCAGAAAGACAAAATATATGCGTAATATGTGTTACAAATACATTAAATTAAATGAAATAAAACATTCATTATTTACGTTCACACACTGTAAAAAATTAGCTGAGTGAATTTGGAGTGAATGCGGAGTTGATGATTTGTAATTGATTTAATCCCTCCGCAGTGAAATCCATTCCAAGAGGGAGTTTATTTAGATTATTTATGAAAAAGCTCTTCGAAGTGAAATACAAAATGCGAATGATTTAAATCTGTCAATATTAGTCTGTGGTCAAACAGTCGCACAGAGTAGAGATTGTCTCTAAGGAATTTGTATATAGTATGTATTACTAATACATTAAATAAAATAAAACATGCATAGTTTACGTTCATACTGAATGTCAAACACATAAAAGTCTATGGTCAACAGTGGGACATTTATTTTTTTAACCACCCGGTTTTTTTTGTTTCACTAAAAAATATATATAAAAAATACGAAGCACGTATTCTTTATTTCATTTTTTGTATTAATTTTTAATTTAAATTTTACGTAATTTGAAAAAGATAGGCAAATTAACTGTATAGCAATAGAAAAAACCCCAAGGAAATATCAGAAAACGCGTTATTGTTTTTTAAATATGACTTAACCAAGCTATACCTTATTTTTCCTATCGTTCGTATTTTTCAAATAATTCGAAAATTAATGCATAATGACGTATTTGTACGCGCTCGCAGCTGACGTAATAGAACAAAATTCAAAAAAATTATATGCAATGATTATAGAGGTATACTCTTTGACAAAAGAACCTCAATAACGTTCAAACTTAAAAATTCAATGAATTACGGTCGAATTTCGACCGCTGGACGACCTCTAGTTTATATAGAAACAGTACAGCTCCGGTTAACCAAACTAAAGAGAGGGGAAGCCGTTTCGGATTAAACCATGAATATCTATTACTATCTTGTATCTATTTACAGTATGTAATTTTGATATGTTTTGGGTGTAAAACGAATTCGAAACACGCTTTGTAGGCTACACTCATGTTCTTTAATTAAACTTAGTCCTCTGTCATATTCGCACCGGCGAGTTCGGGCGCAATGCGCTCTGGCAGGCACAGGTAAACAATATCGCAATTAATATTTTTAATACTCATTTAATTTTAATTTTAGTATTCTAAAATTTATCACTGACCTTTTGGGGGAGGCTTTAAAAAAAAAAAGAGTGAGGATATCGTTACAAAAAGGTCTCGCCTTCGTGATTATTTTCGTGAAATATAATAAGTGTTGTTTTTGGATTTGCGATTTCAGAGGTATTTCGGATAACCCGGGTTTCGGTTGACCAGGGTTTTACCGTAATTCCAAGTTTCTCTTCATTCAGCTGAAAATATTTTCAGTTATAAAATTTGCATCCAGATGATATGTTTGGAATCAAGGTATTTTAAATGTCATGAGAAATCCAATGTATAATAAATCTAATAAATTTGATTATTCACCATGAGAAGTAAAATATCCAGATCTTGTTTAAACTTTTATTTGATACGCATTTGATTAATTTTACTTATTTTTTATTATAATATTCGGGGAATATTTACAGTTTTGATAAATACGAATGGACGTAAGATTTTAAAAACACAAATGTTTCACATTTCTCTTAGAAACGGTAAACTGAATCAAAGAAAACAACAATAATATCATTGATACAAATGCAAACTATCGTATGTAAAAAATCTTGATTTTCAAATCCGCCCTCTTGGCGTTCCGTCAGAAATAATGCACATACTGGCAATGTTTTGAAAATGAATTCCCTTTACAAAATAAAGAAATAGCAATTGCAATATATCAGAAACGCATAGATTCGTATTGATATTATTTGGCTAAGTATCGAATAATTTCCATGCATTCCATATTTTCATTTGTATAGACGATATATATCAAATGAATTTGAGTAAATTCTGAACAGTCGCTGTTTTGAATACTAGAAGTTAAATCTTGATTACCAAAAGTGACATATAGATCAATCAATTCATTACAAATGAATAACCTTTCTACAGGAAGTTGCAGCTCAATAAAACATTTTCCTAGCTCATTAATGGTACTGTCGATATCACAACTTTTATTTTTATAACAAAATTGAAACAGGGTAAGAATAAACTATTCTTGCATCAAAGGTAATCAGTATTTTTAATATTTTAGAAAAATTTATTTGTTTACAAATCTGAAAAATTGTCTGAAAATAAATTCTAAAATTACGTTGTAAATGCAATTTAAAAGTTGCATAAAAATGTCGGATTTACTGAAAAAGAAAATTAAATTATGCTTCGTCTGAGAAATTTCTTTTGAATTAATTAATAAAATTGTTTTCACTATCAGTGTGAAAACTCCTCTACAAATTTTAACTAATGAACTGCAAGAAACTAAATAAGCAATCAATCTTTTATTTAGTAAATAATGTTTCAAACAGTAAAAAAAAAAATAATAATTTTTTATATATTTTGAAATGATGGAAATGTAATATTAATTTCAGATAACTGTCATCTTAGAGAAAACATACCATTACTATTATCGTTAGAATGGTTTTAATAAAACATTATATCCAAACTAAGTCAATCCACAATTTACAATTTCTGTCATCTTTTGGAAGATGCGATTTTAAAACTTAATTGTTCTTTACATAATCTTTCCCTAACCCTTTCTTATCATCAATGGATATTATAATTTGTGTCATTTTAAAAATAACCCTTGAAAAGAAAAAAGTTCGAATATCTTCCATATTTTGAAATATCGAGAATTTAAAAATAATTTCAGGCAAATGTTGTCTTGGAAGAAACATGCCAATATTATTATCTTTCGAATGATTTTTAATAAATCATTCATGTTAATCAGCAAAATACAATTACTCTCAGATTTTTGGGTGCGATTTTAAAAAAAAAATCTAAGCAGCTCTTTTCATAACCATATCTTTTTTAACATCAGTGCAGGCTACAAAAATTATTTCATTTGAAAAATAACGGTTCAAAGGGGAAATAGTTCAAATAATTTTTTCAGATTTTGAAATGACGGGGATTTAAAAAAAATTTCAGACAACTATCGTATTTAGAGGAAATTTACCAATACTATTATCATCAGAATGATGTTAATAAATTATTTTATTCAAAACCATATTAATCAACAATTTAATAATATTCTATAAACATTTTGAAAAGTGCGATTTCAATGGGAACCTTGTCTTTTTTTAGCATCAGCGCACACTATTGAAAATGATTTCATTTGGAAAATAACGATTCAAACAAAAACAGTTTAAATATTTTTTCATCTCTTGAAATGATGGGGATGTAATGATAATTTTAGGCAGTTGTCATTATAGGGAACACATACCAATCCTATTATTAACCTTTATAATGGGTATTCGATTAATAAATAACTCTATACCAAGCAATATAAATCAACAAATGTTTGAAGATATGCAATTCAAGATTTCGGGTTCTCTACTTAAATAGATATAGTGTACCGTGCACAATTGGACAAATTGCAATTTGTTGCACAGCAGACTAGCTGTGATGCATTAATTAATGTTGGAAAAAATTCCGCAATAGAATTTTTATTTCAAGTTATGCCAAAACAACTATATCTCAACATCTGAGTATTGTAATTGGTTGGTTTGCCATGCAAAATTGGGTGAATTGCAATTCGTTCCACGGCAGACGATTTATAATGCAATAATTATTTTTAGAAAAATTCAACAGAAGACTTTTATATGTAAAATTATGCCAGAATAGGTTTATAGCAAAATCTCAGTATTAGAGTTGACTCCCATAACTACGACCAATTACTCTGCTAAATTCTGGAGTGCCGGTGATGAGATTTTAGAAATAAAATTGGAGTAATCTTCCCCATAGAAAAATATCCCCCTTTTTAGCATCATTACACACTTTCGAAATATTTTACTATGTTTCCTTTCAGCCTCTACATGAAAGAAGCCGTGCAGTTTTATGGAATGGAGTGGAGAGATCACTTACCTGTTGACTGCATGGAATATGAAAAAATAACGATGAGAAGGGCAATAACTGTCCAGCCATACATGCAAAAGCCTGCGAAAACACAAGTGAGCCTGGTTGCGCTTGTGGTATGTACCCGGTATGAGACATAACCGATCACGAAACCTGCACGCTCAGTCACAACACACATGCACAACAAAGTAGCG
Source organism: Araneus ventricosus (assembly GCA_013235015.1). Lineage (NCBI taxonomy): Eukaryota > Metazoa > Arthropoda > Arachnida > Araneae > Araneidae > Araneus > Araneus ventricosus. The sequence goes on along the minus strand of BGPR01009354.1, from coordinate 51,860 downwards.
AACGAGTTCACATCACCTGTGCTCGCCGCGAGTCTTTTGCCCAGCGGAACAACTCTTCGCCAAGTTATCACGGTAACGCGCCACCTGGCGGCGAGTTCGGGAAGCTCTAAGATTCTGCCTTTTCACCATCACAACTTTTCTTTCTTTTCTGCCACTCGTGTGGGGGTTTTGTTTATTTATTTTAGAATTGGCTTTGGAAGTGCTTTTATGGGGGATATTCTTTCAAATAAAGGGGAGGAAGAGAAAATGGGCCATTTCCTAATGGAGTCGTTAGAAAAGGGGGAACGGGAGGGGGGGAGAAGATAGGAAAGTTTTTTTTAGTCCTTTTCTATTATGAATAACAAACAGAGAGGAGAGATTTTTTTCAAGTATTTCCTTGATGAAAAGAGCAATTAAAAGGTTTCCAAATAGTATTTATTTAAGTAGGAAAATAATATAACACATTTGGGTTAGTTTTTAATCAGCTTTCTTTATGAGTGGTGTTAAGTGGAAAAATTGTTCATATAATTATTTGTTAGGTTTTTAAAAAAAGAGAGAATTTTTCGAATTTTCCCCCCTCTAAAAAAAGAAATCGCTTTCATGAAATCGGTGGAGGAAAAAAAAGGAATAAGCTTTCATAATTAATTAAAATAAAATGGATAACGGAAATGCAGCAGCTAAAAATTCAATTTTCTCATATTAGTTTTATTTTTAATTCAATTTAGTTTTCCGTCTTCATCCAAAGCTGTAAAATTTGTATTAATTCAAGAAGAAACAGACTCAGTTATGAAATGGAGAACCGTCTCTAAAATACACTTTCTGATTTTTTCCCCCCGTAAAACATTGAAGAAATAATCCTAACCCTGCATTTTCCTAAAATTAATTATTGAATTACACGTAATACGTAGTTGTGCAACGGACTAGAGATTCTTTTATTTTGGATAGTGAATTGCACACATTTGTATTTAATTTCCAAAAGTGAATCTGAAGTATGTAATTTAAAATGGGGATTAGTTTTCTATTATTTACTACATCCAAACGTAAATTAATTTGCTCTGCTCTACATTAGACTCGGGGTCAGCTGGCTTATTTTGTTTTTTAAGGTATTTTGAAAATCGTTTGCAAAATCGAAACAGAACCTTTTTTTCATTTGTTCTTGAAAAGAAATGTTTGTGTTTCAAAGAAAGCTAAATGCACAGACGGGGGTGGCATAAAAACCGAAAAGAAGACGAAGTAGCTTTTAATATAGTTGAAGCATTTTTTTTTTCATAATCTAAGAATTTTAAATAAAAATTAGAATTATTTTTCTCCGTTAATTCAATGAAATTGAATTTAAATGCTACAGATTCCGATGCAATATTAATACAAAACCAATTCAACACTTGCAGCATGAGTACAATTATTTAGTTTAGTTTTTCATCTACAAGAATGGCGTGGTACAGCATTGATGCTTTCTCGGCTTAAGCATATCCACCGGTAAGCCATCGTTGCTATGCCATGCCGCGATTAATGTGCTAATTATATCGCATCGTTAATATTTATCATGCCACTGTACAATATTCATCATTATTTGCCCCTCTCACCGCAGTAAGAAAAAAAGCTGAGAAAATTACAGAGAATACCTTTTTCCGCAGGAGTGTTCTCCACTCGACTTTCTTGTATATTTATACAAAATGGCGCGTTTTATATTGAGCTTCGTTGTGTAGAGAGGAAAATCGAGCATGCGTTGTTGACCTCTTCCCGTTGACCGATTTGGTCCCAAATTTAATACGAATCTTCAATTATAGTAATGGAACCATTTGCCAAGTTTCACCTATCCAGCAAGCAGACTTCCCTTTGAAGTATATCGCCCAAAATTTTATATAGATCTGCAATTTTGGTTCTAAGACTACGTCCCATTTCCATTTGTCTACCTATTAACAATTTTGAGTTATCGTGTTCAACACACCAACTTTCCGCACGTACTTAATTTACCATCTGACAAATGAAAATGTTAAAGGAATGATGGAAACAATCCATGTACTGTCTATCTTTCAATATGTTTTTGATTTAAAAACCACACCGACCCAGACTGCCCAAGAGAGTATAAGGCTTGAGAAAGGACTTACAGTAGAAAATTTTCAGACAACGGATATAAATAGATCAGAGTCCGAATAGCATCAATTAATGCTCATGTGATACACATTAAATGCTCCGAGCCTGTTTAATTCTGAAATTTAGAGCGCAACTTGGAAATGGCGTTGCAATCGGACGACAACATAAGGCAGCATAAAGTTTAATGTTCGATGATATGCTTAGATATAGTTTTTCGTCCGATTGTGACGTCATGCGATTTGACTTTATTACTGAGTTTGAATATTTGAATATATTTCACAAAAACTGTTTCTATATCATTTTAAAATTCAACAAATTAGCTTTTCAGTGATACCAATTTTATTTCCGTACAATTTTATCTCTAATTTTAGTACATTTTTCAACATACTAGCTGAACCCGCACAGAACATCTGCGCTGGGTTATGCGCATACCATGATTTTCCTGACGCTTCTACAGCCAAACCGGCGATTCAGTGCTCCAAGAAAATTCGCCAAGACAAAAAAAATCGCCAAATAGTGTGCGCATAACAGAAAAGTAGCTAATGGAGAATGCTCATAATAATTCGAATTAACGTTGTAATTGAATGTTCAATGTTGTATGTTCATAAAATAGCCAATGTTCTGTTCACCTCAGTTTGTGAATTGCCAAAATTTTATTTTCGCTGACTTTATTTATTTATTTATTCAAATAAAGTACACTACAGATATGACTCCATTTACAGAGTGCATGATCAAAAACATACAAAGACACAAGCCACAAAGTGAATTAAAACACAAAGAGAAAAAAGTAATTGCAGAGAATACAACAGTTCAAAACCACATTAATTATAAAAATGTAAACACATAAATGTTTTAAAATGAAAACACGCAATTGCAAAAGCACTAAAAACACACTGAGGCTCCAAAAGTCCATATTGCACACCGTCACATTAAAATTATAAAAAAATCACACAATTTTTTTAAAAATTTAGAACATTAAATCAAAAAAACCATTAAAAAAGCAAGGGTCAAAAAGTCAAACACACACAAACACTAGATCAACGTATAAAAATCTTAATATGTATAGTCAAGCGTAAAAAAAGAAAACAGGTCAGGTATTTAAAAGTCGAAAACAATTCGATCTAAAAACAGGAGACATATGATAAATGTCCAGTTCAAAAGAGATCCTGTTAAAAGTCTTATAAAATTTATATAACGAGAACCTGTTAATATAAATAAATTTAGAATGCTCATTAGGAAAAGCACCTTGGTTCCTTAAAGATATGGCAGGCACAGCGAAATTTATAGCGCTCAGTATATCAGTACAATCGATCAAACCATTGATTACCTCGTAAAAGAAAAGAACACAAGAAACATCTCGTCTAGAACACAAACTAGGTATATTAAACATATCACGTAGACATGAAGAAGATATATCTTGCAAGTAAATTCCATTTTTCTTGTAAAGCAAATAACACAAGAAATTTTTTTGAATTCGCTCAATAATTTCAATTTTATTAAGTTGATTTCCTCCCGGAGAGTCAACTTGTACTGTAAAACCTTATGGTTGAGTCTGACTTAAACTATTTTGACGTTTTCTGGCGCACCTAAGCCCATCTGCTTCATTTCTGACTGATTTGTTTTGAAAAATTTCATGCAAAGTTTCATTATATTGTAAGAAATGTTGTGAATTCTAAATTTTAAACTCATTCTTTTAGAAAAAGTTATTTTACACCAGAACAAATATAATAGCAGGCTATGGGTATGAAGTTATGCCTAACATGGAGGATGCTACCGGTTTTTTTTTTTTTTTTTTTTTTTGTAAACAAACCAATCGTTGCCATCGGCAAAAGCGAAATAAACCTCTTTTCTGCGTTTGTATACCTTAGCGTTTTGTATATAGATTTTTAAATACAATGAAACCTCTTCGAACAGCCACCCCTCTTAACGGCCAATTTTTCGTGGCACGGAATTTTCGGCCCATTGACCTAATGTTAAAATAACCCTTAGCAACGGTCACCCAACCCCTCTGAATGGCCGCCGGGTGGGTTCGCCCATCCCATTTAACAAACGCATCGGTTAGAGATTTACTTTTTAAACTGAAAAAATGGTTTTTTTCCGAGAAAGGTAAAAACTTAAAACTGTCACAAATTGTATCCTTTTTTCAAAAAATGTAAAAAATTATTAAATAAAGTACTATTTTCTCTTTAGATAAGTCTCAAACTTCATTTTAAATAAGAAATATGCGTCAGACCTTTTTTCATTATGTATTATAGCAATTATCTTGTAATTGTAACGAAAACCCTTTAGAGCGGCCACCCCCTCTGAGCGGCCAAATTTTCTCGGAACGGAGGGGTGGCCGCTCAGAGAGGTTTCACTGTATATTTTACAACCATACTTTTCGTTTTTTTTTAGTTATTTTACTTAAACACGCCCGTGTTGCGACGATATTGAATACTTTTTTGTACTCACGTTACGTTATTATAAAATTGAAAGAAAATTTTTAAAAATTATATAAAGACAGACGAATCAAGCCTAAAACATTATCAAGCAACAATGTTCCGAACTAGAAATACAAAAATCTCCTTTTTTTTCTATATCTTTACCCGACCTTAAAAGGATAGGGTCCATAAATTTGAGAACCCGTGCTTAAAATTTTGTTATGAAATATTAAATTTTGAGTTATTGGAAGTTTATTAATCGTACTTTGAAACCTGATTTTTCTTCGTGTTTTATTAAAAATGTTGTTTTTGAAATTTTGATCTCTATTTTCACTGTTTTGTATACAAAATACATTAATAGAGTATATATATGAATGAACTATTCTTTTTTATTAGTAGTAGAGATAGAAAATAGTGAAATAATAGCAAGTACGGAGGAAAAGTTCTTTTCTAGTTTTTCCATCCTTTTCCAGTTTCCCCTTCCTTTATTTTCATTATTTCAAAGCTGATTACAAAATATTAATACCAAATTACAGCCACACAGATAATTTCTTTAATCAAATCTCGATAAGATAAAATTACTTTCAAATAATCAAGTGGATATCCGTAATTGCACAGTTCTTGGTGTTTCCATAGCCCTAAAACAAGAAGAAAAGTCATCGAAAACGAATTACTTTTAGGCATATGATTGAAAATTTTTGTTGTAAAACTGATCACAAGTAACATTAATTTACGTATAGAATGATCATCACATATTAAGGAAAAGGGGAAGAGTCGAATTTTGGTATTCGTCCCGATCAGTTTTTGTGTAGGTGATTTTTGTTTGTCTCTCTCTTTTACCACTATCTATGGTCTCACAAATCATGAATTTTCACTGAACCACTCCTAAAATTTTTGCTTATCCCTGCGCACGGAAAAATTCCAAGCACTTCCCTAATCATACATGCCCTTCAACTCGACATAAGTTTGTGCAAATAAGCAACTTATATAAATAATACCATTTTTATAAAAAGTGGTTAAATTAATAAGAATCTATTTTTATATTAAAATAAGCGTACAAAAAACCAATTAAACTTCCAATTTATTTTTCATAATTTAATTCAACATCCGTTAAATTCTTTCATTTTAGTGACTCATGTTATGAGATGTTCTTGCAACTTTACTTTGAATCCCAATTTGCACACTCCAATAGAGAAGTAAATTGGTGGGGAAATTCTGTGTTTTGAATGACTGCAGCGCCCCTGGCTCAGGAAATAAGGATTCAACTGTAAATTTCGCTGCTATAAATGAAATTTTCTGCATTTGTTAAGAGGTTTATTATACATATAAGGTCCTGCATAAGGTGCTTATTATGAAATATTTTCGTAATAACAATGCAACATATTTTCTTAATCTATGAGTATTTCATTTATCACCTGACAGACTACAAATTAGAAAATTAATATAGAAGCCTCGTTACTAATTTTATAAAATACTTATTAAATAAGTAGAAACCAAAGCAGCAGATTTTTTGAAAGAGAATTAGGTGATATTTGCTTATTCTTTCATAATCGAATCAATTTAAAAATTGTAAATTAAGTATCTACGGTACTTCTTATGTATTTTCTGTGACTGATTAAAATTTTCAAACTGTCATTTTCAAAAAAAAAAAATTATTTGTTAAATTTATTTAATTTTCCACTCAGTCGCATAACTAGACATAGTTGAGCTCCCGTGAAATGTTTAATGCAATTTAACTCATCACTGTCACTCAGGGCCGTGCCGAGGGAGTGACGAGATTGACACCCCGCCAAGGGCGCAGACAGAAGGGGCCACAAAAATAACCATTTATAAAAACAAAATTTAAGAGTTAGATCTGTAAAATAATAAAAGATAAAAAAATATAAAAAAATTTTGAGAGTATGTCTTCTGTGGCTCATTAAACATTACGGGAGTTGCCAGCTGTTTTGTCCAGTGGCAGTCTGACCATGTTGCCTGATTGTCTGGTTGTAGGCCCCTTACAGAGAGAGAGCCTGTTCTTTTTTCTTAGAACAAAATAGCAAGTAGTTTTATGTTACAAACAGATGCCGCAATGAGCACTTCGACTTTATTGCTCCCGTAGGACGGAAGGATCCCTCCGACAATGCAAAAAGGTCCTTCTTTGTAAGATAGGTGTGTTCCTTGACTAGAAATGGCAAAACGACGTGCTTTTTCTTCTTTTTCTGCAGCTCATTTTACTTACGTAAAATTGATGGACAAGCGAACTCGCCTGTCTTAAGAATTTTCTTTGAACCTCTAAAGCCATGACAAGGGATGGGGCAAAAATTCACGTGATTTCGCAACTTATGGCCCAAATGAAAAGGGAACACTCCTGCCTTTTCTTAGATTTTTGTGTTTCGGTGTGGGACTTATTTTATCATGTTTACTACATTGCAAAAAGGATGAAAGGGCCTCGTCCTTATTGTACGAGTGATCTTCTGATGTTTCTTTCGTGACAAATAATTGGGAGGAAATGTTGCATTTCTGTTTTTCACCAGAGAGTGGACGCAGAAAGGAATACATTCACTTTTTCGCGCTTTGCTAAGAAGATAAATTACTTTTAAAGAGGTGAGTTCAAATAATTTCTGCAATTTTACATTGATTTTAATGTATTAAATCCTAGCCGCCTTCTACGACCAGCTGATTTGCCCATTTTATTAATTGTATATTATTAAGCGAATAAGTTGATGTATTTAAAGTCAATCTACTTTACATGCATCAACTTATTTAATTTTTAACGAGCTGGAAGTATTAATTGGTATAAACGACCAAGAAATGAATTGGTAATACGAAAAAGAGAAAAGCAGTGGACAGGAAATATATTAGTTTTTGAGGCAGTATATTTTGCATCCAATCAAATTAATGGCTTTGATTTCTACTTTCATTTGTTAAAAAAGCAGAATGGTTCTTTAATATCATTAAATTGGATGAGGATTGATTTTTATTTTGGTCACGCATAATTCAAATTTAAATTTCAATTATGACACATTATTTATCTCATTATAACGTGAACGTTTTACCCAATAATTACAAATTAATAAATGGCATAATCTCCAGAGAAGATTATCCAGCCGTAAGTGATCATAGCTAAAAAGTAAGTCTTTCTTAATAATATAGTAAGTCTATCCAAAAAGTAAATTTATTTGAAGTAACAAAGAATTAACAAAAAAATTGACTAAAAAACTGGCAAAGCAACGAAAATGGCTGCATTTTATCACAACAAAAGAAGATTTATATTATAATATTCAAAATGACTTTTCATATCACGTTTTCAACATAAGAGAAACATTAAATTAAAAATTTGACAAATCAATGAAATTGGTTTGTTTTTCATTATAGCATTGCAAACTATTGTTGAAAATTATACCTAAGGATATTTTTTAAAAAGATTGTCAAATTTAAGAAAATATTGCACGGCAACTACACTGTTATTATTTGAAAGATAAATTTTGAAATTTAAAACGGTTTCAAAATTATTTTATATGATAATATTTCCGACTGCTAGGCGAAACCCCCTAAATTCTCGCTTAAGTGTTAATTAAAGTTGAAAAACACTCTGAGTACCTTTCGTAGTATGCTTGTACTAAATTTAGCAACTCCAGGCTTAACGGTCTGTTTTGTAAAACGCCAACAGATAGTCACCTACGCATACATGCGCTTTTATTAGTAGTAAAAATATGTACACAAAATCCTACTTACAAGCAAAATATAAAAATAACACTATGGTATTTCGAGTTAGAATTTATTGCATAAAAAATCTAATGCAGCTATTCTACACCAAATTCAAGATCTAAAGATGAATGTTACTCCTCCTTTATAGAAATAAATAATTTTTGTCTGATAATGATGAAATTTGGTATATATGCTCTTCAAAACATCAGGAAAAACATTGTCAACTTCTCAAATTTCGAAAGATAAATAAAATTTAAAATGATACAAAAATTAAGCAAGAGTTTGGAGTTTTTTCGCGATATTTTTCGAAAATAGCATCTCACAACAATGACTTCTTACGCCATTTTAAAATTCAATCATTATTTTTTTAGTGATACCAGTTTAATTGTTGTACATATTTTTTTCCTTAATTAAAATAATGTATCATTTTCAACAATAATTTTCAATTTTGAAATGAAAATTGAAATAAAAAACAAAATTTCTAGTTTCCTTATTTAATCAATTTCCAGTTTCCTTATTTATATATAATCACTTGGTCTTTTTCCATTGTTAACACTATCCATTCCATTGTTAACATGTTCATATACGGTAGTATATCTATGCCTTAAATTTAGTGCTAACTGAAACAACAAAGATTGTGTAGCTGCAGTTTTCAATTTGCTCCAGAACTTTGATACTTTTGTATGAAATTTATTTTGGTTAAAAAGAATTCCAAAATAAATAGCACGCTCACTGTACACACACCAAAAAAATTAATTAATATTCCATCATAAAATTATATTTATATCTTACTCTTCCAATAATATGTAGGAGAGAGTTGCTGCATTTGAATCGGCTCATCATTGAAATCATTTTAAAGGAAAAGAACTTCGTTTCTGTAATTTATTTGCGCAATTTGTAATTTATCAACCGCATTTATTTTGTTGATTACTGATACATTTATTTTGTTGTGTACAGTATTTTTCAACAATATAGTTCATTAAGGTATCATTTTTGTAGAATATATCATTTTTTGTAAAATCTATTTCTGAAGGGCAAAGTTTAGCTAAAGAGTCAAAAGACTCATTTTAACATAATAACATTGTGGGATTTATTTCTGATTTTAGAATAGAGAGATAAGAGGTAGTATTTATATTGACGTATGTAGAGGAATAATTTATATTAACGTATATAACATATTTACCACTTTTTAAAAATATTATAAATTATATAAAATTCATCTTCAATCTTTTTCTTCATCTTCCAGCGGCATAAAAATAAAGGCCAATTTACATCAAGCCATGGCTTACATGACTGGCGGTAGACCCCTGCGGGGGCGGGTACTCCGTTAAACCCTCCATTTCTTTCAATCTAGTTTATTCCAGTTTTTACTAGCCACCAACGCCACGTCGACCAACTTGTTCGTCGGGAATATAATTTCAACTGAATCTCTCATGTATCATTTAATGTTCATGGTTCCCTTAACAAATAATTTTAGGCCTTCAATTGCGATAAACATTATAATCTGCGTTCTTTTCGTAGCCTTCCGCTTCTTCTGTTCCTTGTCTACATGAACGTTCCTAATGGAGTCAAGTAACTGCCCATGCCATGTAAAATCAAATTGCAGATTGTCAGCGCCAACTTTACTTCCTGATTCCTTAAGTAAAATATGCATTTGATTTCAACATCAAAATGGCGAGCAACATTTTATGTCCAGCAGCATGCTAATTGGCTTAAAACATGCGGATAAGAATTAAAACATAGCAGCCATAATCGTTCCGCTTACTGGATTATTTCCTCATATACTTACTGAGGGCTTTCTTTACAGATTTCACAGAAAAATTGATCAAATAAAAATAAAGTAAAATCCAGTAGGATATTATCATAGCTTTAGTCAATAGAAGAGAAACACGCAATTAAGTATTTGTTAAACAATGAAAATGGTTGGAATTTCATTTTAAGAATGAAAATTATTGTTGTAAATTATGCCAAAAATATTTTTAAAAATTTATTAAAATTAAAGAAAAAATCGTATGGCACTTTAATTGAAATCGTTGAAAAGATAATTTTGTAAATTTTCAGATGGTGTAAAAATCATTTTGAATTATAATATTTTCGGAACTTATCACGAAAAAACGTCAAAATTTTGCTTAATTTTTAATTAAAATTCTATTTAAAATCTCAGAAAAAGAACTCCGGGGTGCACATTTCAACTCTTCAAAGTATGTTTCTCTCAAATTTCGTAGCTCTAATTCTAGCGGTCTATCCTGTAGAGCGTCAACATGCACTTTATTTTACATAAGGAAGATTTTAAATATTTTATTGATTTATTACTGAGTTCTAAATGATACTCTTCTTTCAGTATTATCCAGCAGGACGGACTTGCTTAAATTTCACCTTTCACACGAACTTGGGGAAACAAATTTTAAAATTTTCTCTTTTTTCATTGTAATTCCTTGTATTTTGTGATTTCTGACAGTAGCAACATTAATTTCGCGTACGCCCAGAGGTAAAACAGATTGGGAACCTCGGCTGTAAAGGTATGTTTTATATTAAAGTATATAACATATTTACCACTTTTTAAAAAATAATATAAATTACATACAATTTATCTTCAATCCATTGTAACCATCAGTAGGAAAAACTATTTTCAATGATTTTTTAATTAAAAGTTTTCTCATTTTGAGAGAGCTGAGTTCAAAGAGAAGACCTGTTTAGAGCAAGTGTTTGCTTCGACTGAGTGTAGAATGTTGATCCTGTCTCTGAATGAAACCGGACCCAAAAATATGTGAATTTTTTTCTCATCTTTAAAATTATTTCTTTATTTATTTATTACTTCTATCCATTTTTTCTTTTATTTACTTATTAATTATTTATCGCTATCTGGTATATCCAGCATTACTCGGGATAAAAAAAATTTCATGGCTTTTGTTAATAAAAAATTAACTTTTTAGTCAATTGTCACACAATCTTCATTAAATTTAAAACGCCCACGTCGACCAACTACCCATAGGGTACGCAGTCTTCACTTAAACGTTCATTATGATTCAGTAGTTGAGAGAAAAACTTTTTACTTGTAGGGTAATTGAGAAAATTTTGCAGATGCTGTCATTTTTTTTCGTCTTAAAAAATGGTGTGAGCTGCAGAAGAGCTCTATACTTTGTGGATTCATAATCATGATCTGCAGTGTTCATTAAGCTACGGTTTTTTTTTCAAAATAATTTAATTAACCAGCCTCACTTACAGGAACGTTCTCAATTACTCCGGTTTGTCTCTAATTACCCCAGAGACTATGGGGAAATTGGGTAAGCATGTTTCGGCTTCTGTTAATAGTAATGAATTGGTTTGGATAGTATATATTTCAAATGATGAGAAATTACTGTATTTAGACTCAGAATGTATTTTACTGCCTGTTCCCAATTACCTTAAAGCATTTTTTTTTGCTGTTTTCCAGCAAAATATTTTCTATTTAATGCAATATCCCATATAAACTATCATAACTATTTACTATCTTCAATTTGGAATAATTTATAATTATTCTATTTCTAATTTTGTCGGGAATATTTGGAAATGAGCCTTCCTAAAAGCAGAAATGACTGAATATTATGATTATTTGAATTACATGAATTATAATATATTTAAACCTTCATCAAGATTGGTTTGTGGACATGAGTACCATTGCTACGCTCTTCTGCTCTGTCTCAATTGCTGCATAAATCAAATTATAAAAAGCACATAGGAAACACTAAGATTGGATATGAAATAAATAGGAAATATACCAGCAGGAGTGGTCTCTCCTAAACTTTCTCGTATCATTCTTAACGCGGGTGGGAAAAAATACACAGAACGGCAATAAGATGGATGATTCCCTAACACAGGTGAAGAAAACGAGTGAATCGTTCGCGCCTTTTTTTTTTTGCGTCTTACGATGGCGAAGAAAATCCGAATATGCAATTTGAACGCCTTTTTTAAACCGATTGGAACAAAAATTGGGCACGGATCTATAATTAATCTTAGAAGACCTCATATCAATTTTTATTTATCTAAGTCATAAGGTTTAGAAGTTATCGTGTCAACAAATATGCGATTATACAGACCGACAGACAGTCAACCCTTTGAAGGATTTAGTCCACAATTTGTTACGGGCCTACATTCTTAATGATAAAACTGTGTACTAAATTTTATCTATCTAGCTAATTAAGTTTTTGAGTTATTGTGTTCACATGAACACGGACAGACAGACAGACTTCCCGTGGACGGATTTTGTCCAAAATTTAAAAGAAACTAAAACTTATGTGTAAAGATCACATACCAAATTTCATTGCTCTATCTCTGTTAGTTTTTGATTTATAGTGTTCACAGTCAGATAGACTTTCAGAATTATGTTTTTCCTACTCAGGGAGGTCTAAAACGTGAAGATTCGTCAAAATCTCGAGTTCGAATTTTTTTGACAATTAAAATACTTTCTCTTTGTATTCTTCGTATACGAGAAAATAAAAGGTATAAAATATGCAAAATTTGTGTATAAAATATATTTGCAGGAATGGAGTTCTTTCCTGCATGGGGAATTATAGTAGAGATGAAAATTCAAGGAGCATGTAGAGTGAATGGAGGGAGGGGGGAGTGTGGGCAGCTCTGCCAAGGGCGTAGGATCACCTCGGTATGGTCCTGATGTCACTATAAAAGTACTTCATTTTTCGATGTAATGAATATAGTACTGTTATTTTCCAGTTTAAGAACTCTTTATACAGTGAAGCCTCTATACAACGACCACCCTCCATTCCCAGGAAAATTGACCGCTCTAAAGGGGCTTCAAGTTTGGAAGCACGAAATGCGTATTTAGACAAGTCATAATTCGTTATTTCTGATAAAGCAAATTTTAAGAATCACATCTCCAGAAGAAAGTACTTCAAAATTTTCTAATTTCTTTTTTGAAAAAAGATACGATTTGTGTTTGCCTTGATCTTTCAGCTTTTTCGGAGGTAACTTTTTTTCACTATATAATCATTTCGTAGCAGGGCCGTACCGAGGTGATCCTGCGCCCTTGGCGGAACTGGCAACACTTCTCCCCCCTTACGTGTCACATTTTCATTAATTTTTCATCCCTTCTATAAAACTCTGAAAGAAAAAACTACCGAACCTAAACTAAATCTAATTCTAAGGGTTCTTAGGAACGACACTGACACTCGTATAAACTACACAGTTGCATTTAAAAATAACATTTAATAAAAAAAACATCTATAAATAACTATGGCCGTCAAATCGACCTGAAAACGAACTACATTTCTTCAAGCCTACTCCAACAATACCAAAACCGACGCTCCCAACCATAGTTCGAGATTAATTCTCATACGGTCGAGAGCGCCCTCTTGTGACGAGGCAGACCATGGGTTAAACTCGAATAGATATTTTTCCACAAACCCCTACCCGTAAAAAACTACATTCCTGCAAATATTTTTATACACAAATTTAGCATATTTTATGATTTATTAAATAGGTTTAATAAAAATTACGTATTCGTAAAAAATACTTTAACGAACTTATGTACAGTTATTAAATTTGTATCATTATAAAGATATTTTTGGAATTTTAAAATGACGTAAGAAGTCAGATAGCTTTCGTAAAAGTTCGTATCAGTTTTTTGAGATGCGAACAGCAGTGAGGGAATTGCTTCAAGAATTTCAGAACTTGTTTTCTACTAGTGACTCTGATGACTCTTCTACTAGTAATTCTTAAATCTTTCTTGTTAATTCTTAAGTCTTTATTTGTTTCGAAGAATCAAAATGACTGGGATTCACATTTGTCACTCTTTCTCGAGGCCTATAGAAGCGCGGACCATGAAGCGACCGAATTCACACAAGTCGGTCGAACTCTACGATTGCCCTGTGATATCCTCTTTGGACGACCGAATGATTCGCCTTCCTCGCCGAATGAATACCTGAATAATTTAGAGGCATATTTGGAAAGCGTACATGCGTTTGCCAGAGAGCGAATTAAACTGGCCAGTGAACGAATGAAGACTCGATACGACTCCGGGGCATCAGACCATCATTTTAAGAACGGTGATCAAGTCTGGATGTATAACCCGAAGCGACGGAGGAGTCTGAGCACGAAACTGCAACAGTACTGGGAATTAGCTTATACTATAGTCAAAAAACTCAACGATGTTATCTACAGAGTTCAAAGGTCATCTACCTCCAAGTAAAAAGTCATTCACATTAATCGGTTATCTCCCTACCGAGCTACTGATTATAGTTCTATGTTATGAGACTGCCGGGACGTCAGGCTTTGAAGAGGGGAGCAGTGTTGCAAAAATGTAATGTCGCTTTCCTGCCGCACTAGTCTTATATTTGGGAAGAGAGTTTTACAGGGGTAAGTATGGGATGGCATTGCCTGTACCCCTGACCTTGGCGACCATTTTGGAGACTTGGCGACAAATCGATGATTCCAAAAAATTCCCTTTTCTCGATATCTCTACTAGGAAAGAAAATACGCTATAATGTACGAGAAAACTCCATGTGATCTCACTGCCTATAGGGGAGAGTATATAAGGGCCGAACTTGGATCAGAGAGTGTGTGTTGATCGACTGGAACGACTTTGGGGTTTCGTCTGCAGTGCGAGATAGAAAGCTGGTGAGCTGAGAGCTATTGAAAGTGCTGTTATTGTCGTTATTATTGATTTGATGACTGTTTGTGTTGCGAAATCTCAAAGTGTTGAACTGTTATTACCTGTGAATTGCTGTCTGTTCACGTTGCTAATCTGTGCAGGATGTATTGTTTCCTGTTACCTGTGCTACGTGTTTTCCTATATATTTGTGAATAAAACTTCATTATCTTGCGTGTTGGACTGTTTACACCATACACACACAGAAAGATTTTTGTAACAATATATTTACTACTAATAATATGCATGCATGCATAGATGACTGTCTGTTGATATTCTACAAGACAGGCCGTTGAGCCTAGAGTTGACAAATTTGGTACAAACCTACTATGATGGGTTGCAAAGTACATCTTGCAACCTATGAGTGTTTAAAAACTTTAATTAATTAAAACTTAAAGAGTTTGTGGGGGATTCAGAGATAATAGCTGGAAATATTATCATTTAAAAATAATTTCTACAACATCTTATATTTTTAAAAAAATATCTTTCAAATGATAACAGTCTAGTTGTCGCGTAATTTTTCTTAAATTTGAAAAATGTTTTAAAGAAATTATGTATAATTTACAACAATGCTGGATTGAAAATCAAACCAATTTCACTGAATCGTCAAATCTTTAATTTAATATTTCCCTTATTGTTTAATTTAATGTTTATCTTATTTAAAAACGTGATATAAAAATTTATTTTGATTATTACAATATAAAACCTTCCATTGTTGTAATGAAATGCTACCATTTTAGTTGCTTTTCCAGTTTTTTTTTAGTCTTAATTTTTTGTTAATTCTTTGCTACTTGAAATAAATTTTGTGACAATGACATTTTGTCTCGCCCTCCTGCCGGTGGATGGCGCTGCAAAGACCTTTGACTTTCCGTACAAGAACGAGAGACAGTGTAACTTGAGCCTTGGTGTGAGAAGGCTGGCTGGTTTTCCTCTCACGGGACGAACAAATCTCGCCATGCTTAGCGAGCTGTATATATGTATATATTATTAATATTAGTTAACGTATATGTAATATTCGTTAACCCAGAATAATTCTATGTGGAAGATGTGTGAACGAATAAATTTCATTTAATTCAACTTTGCCCAACGTTATTTTAACCGTCATTTTCACTTCCTGTGAGCTAGCCGGATAATGGCGGCTAAAATTTACTTTTTAAATAGATTTACTATATTGTTTTGATAGATTTACTTTTTAGCTATGATCTAAAATTAATTTTTCCCATAGGGAAAATAATCTTCAATGGAAACCATACCATCTATTTAATTGTAATAATTAGGTAAAACATTGAAGTTATAGTCAGATAAATAAAGTGTAATAAATGTAATTTAAATCTGAATTATGCATGATCGAAATAAAAATTAATTTTCATTGAATTTAATGATATTAAAGAGCCATTCTGCCTAAAACATTTTTAACGATTGAATGCAAATATCAAAATCATTAATTTTATTACATGCAAAACATATTGCCTTAAAATTTAGTTCAAATTAGCTTGCGAAAAATTAAATAAGTTGATGATTCCAAAATCGGTTGGCATAAATATTATATAATTAATAAAATGGACGAATCCATAGAAGGCGACTAGTATTTAATACCACAAACGCAATTTAAAAATACAGAAATAATTTGAGCTCACCTCTTTAAAACTAATTTATCTCCTTAGAAAAGAATGAAAATGTCCAAGTATTTCTTTATGCGCCCACTCTTTGATAAAAACAAATACAGAAATGCAACATTTCCTTCGTATTACATGCCACTAAAGAAACACCAAAGGACCACTCGTCCAATAAGGAAGAGGCCCCTTTATCCTTCCTACAATATAGTAAACAAGATAAAATAAGACCTCCCCATTCTCAAACACAAAACTCTAAGGCCCGGTGCACACTAGTAGATTTGTGCCGTTGAAGCTATAAAAATAACAATAGTAACCCACATGCCCCTGTGGAGACACGCAGGGGGAATGGGGTTATTATTGTTATTTTTATAGCTTCAACGACACGAATCGTCTAGTGTGCATCGGACCTAAGAAAAAGCGCGATTCCCCTTTTCCTTTGAGCTTTTAATAGCTAAATTACGTGAATTGTTTGCCCTCTCTCCCCTCTTATCAGCGTCTTAGAGGTTTGAAGGAGATTCTTAACTCAGGCGAGTTCCCTTGTCCATCTATTTTATGATTGTAAAATGAGATGCAAAAAAAGAAGAAAAAGCATGTTGTTTTGCCATCTCTAGACAAGAACCACACCCATGGTCAAAGAAGGGTCCTTTTCGCCATGCTGGAGGGACCCTTTTTTCCTGCGGTTTCAAGAAACTCAAAGTGCTCATTGCCGCATCAGTTTGCAGAATAAAGCTACTTGCTATTTTGTTCCACGAAAAAGTGCAGGCCCTTTCTCTGTCTGTAAGGGGGTCGCAACCAGACAAAGCTGGCAACTTGACCACTGGACAAAACAACTAGCCACTCCCGTAATGTTTAGTGAGCCACTGAAGACTTATTCTCAAATTCTTTTTTATTTGCATAGCAGATCGTACCAATCTAACTCTTAAACTAAATTTTTTAAATGGTCATTTTTGCGCCCCTTTCTGCCTTCTCCACTCCCTCAGTACGGCCCTGTTTCCTAGGTAGGGGTTGAGGAATGAGCATTTTTCCCAATGTCTGTGTGTCAGTAGCTTCTTTGTCAGAGTCCGAATCAGGGCCTGAAAGACATGCCCCACCGCGGTAGAGCATTACCCCTTGTATAAGAAATATATTTCCCCGTGAAGAGGCTTTCTTACACAGTGGGTAATGGGTAGAGGCAGTGGAGGGGTGCAAGGGGGTAATGATGCCCCGGGCGCCAGATTTAGGGGGTGCCTTGAAGACAAAACAGTAGTGCGTTTTTCTCACTTTTTGTGCAAAATATAATGAGGATTTCGAAAGAATAATAATTTGTCCCGTGCGCAATTTACTCTGTTTACGAATGGAGAGGCGTAAAAATTTTATGCCCAGGCATCACTTACCCTGTTTACGAATGGAGGGGCAAAAAAATTTTATCATGTCCCGGGCACTATTTGCTTTTGTTATGCCACCGGGTAGAGGCCGAAGTTTATTTTTCTCTTCCCTTTGGAAATGAATGATTGATTTCTATATGATTTCCGATTTGTTTCTGAGTGCATGAATTTTTGATTTATTTCTTTCCTTCCCTTTCTGTCAATATAAGGTCCAAGATTAGAGAAGCGAACAGGATGTACTTCATTGAGTCTGAACTTGTGACCAACCTAGCCAATCAGTGGGGTTTAAGAGGCCGTTTATAGAGGCTTTCTTAACAATATGTCTATATGACAAAAATCCCGTGCTAAACAAAAGTGGGCGTTAAGAGGTGTGACGGTAAACAGAGGTGACCGCTTAGAGAAGTTTTACTGTAACTGTTAATTGATGTTAAAAAATCTTGTGGAGTATGCAAATAAATCAACATTTATTTACATTTTTATTTGGAACAAGCTTTTATTTTTTATAAACTTTTAATAGTTCACAATTAATTATAAATTGTCTATTTCAATCTTTCATTTCAGTAAAAGTAGTTTTTACCTATTGAAAATCGTCCGTTTGCGCCAAAGCATGTGAGTTGACAGTTCAGTTAAACTTCTCTAAAGCGGGACATTCACCATTTGGGCACTCCACATTTTTGGAATGCTATGTTCCCAAACCCTTCGTCAACATAAAAATTCGAAAAGAATTGGCGTAGACCTAGAGAAAATTTGGAAATCCAACATCCTTTGTTTTCCATGCAGCCATATTAGTAAAATACGATCCTTGAGACCGGAGAATGCTCTCTCCGAACAACGAAAACAAGTCGTGGGTGAGGAGGAATGTGGTTAGAGTCAGTCTGGGGAAATCAGGCGGGAAGAGGAGTGGTCCCGTTTTGAAGGTGGGAGTCGAAACGACCGGTAGTGCTTTTGGATCGCTCGTGAATGACCCACCCAAATGGATCGTATTAATTGGGTGGCACCAAACTTGTCTTTGGTCCAAATGGTGTAGAAGAGCCTTGTCGTGAATGTCCAGCTTAAAGCTGGACATTGACGATCCCTCCACTCCAAAGCCAGTCATCAATGTAAAAAAGCCGGTCAGGATGCAAATCCAACCGGTCCTGATATTCATCACTCCATTCGGACTGCTTGGGCATAAAAGTGGCGGGAGTAGAACTGGAGGGATTCACAGACGAAATCGGAGAAGGTGAGGGTCGGAGATTTGAGTGACTGGTAGTGGATGAATTTGCCTGGTGTAGAGGGGCCGTGAATGATCTGTCTAAATGGATGGGGTAAAAAATGGAATGTCGTAGAGTGCCACTACTCCATTTGTGCTAGAGTTTTTTGCACCCCATCAGAACCATAACTAGGAATTCTAGCACCTATGGGTTCAAAGAAAGTATCTACTTAACAAAATAAATGAGAAGCAAAAAAAGAAAAGGTCACATGTTTTCTGATTAACGCCTTACAATTTTTCAAATCAGAGTCTTTTAATATTTAAAATTATGATTAAATAATATTTTGGTTAAAAATCAAAATGAAATCGGTATAGTAATTTTGCTGGTGCCCTTGGATCGATGATGCCCCTAGGCTACAGATCAAATAGCCGGCTGGAGAAGACGGCTCTGGGCTGAGACCATCAGCAAATTTCACCTTAACAGACTTTAGGAAAAATATATGATAATATTGCCCATTCCTCAATAACTACCGACAAAACGATTATGAATTTATTTTTCCAATTAAAAAAAACAAAATTACATCCGAAAAAGCTGAAGGATGCGAGAAAACACAAATTGTATCTTTAAAAAAAAATAGAAACTTTCGAATAAAATACTTTTTCTTTAGATGATACTAAAATTTCCCTTTATCAGAAATAACGATTTTGGATCTATTTTGTAGTACTTCCAAACATGAAACCCCTTGACAGCGGTCACCCCCGCCCGAGAGGTCAATTTTCTTCGGGACAGACTCCTAGCACTCCTCCAGTCCTATAGCCCTATAGTAATCCCATTGTTTCCACTTAACAATGCTGAGTTATCATAAATATGGTCTGTGGTAATTCCAGAAGTTTCCAAGTTTACATCGTACGGCGTATTGTGTTCTTTTAATTATAGAGATTTTTCCAACACGCCTGTGGCCATATTTACTAACTAACTTACAAAAATAAAATAATCTTATAAACAGCCTAAGTAAAAGTAAATAAATATATTAGAATTCAAAAAATTTCAAAACAATTTAGATTAGAATAAATATGCTAGCAAACACGAAGAATTTTAATGTAAATAGGAAACGATATTAAATAAATTAGACAAACTTTAAGGACTAATAAAAAAAGCCAAAAATATAATAAAATTTCTTATTTAAGAACTAGAATAATAATACTAAAAGAAATATAAATTTTAAAAAAAAAGACTATTATTTCAAACACAAAAATAAGAATTGTTCTTAACATTAAGTGCAGCAAATGCAAAATACGAAATTAATTCCAAATTTGAATAGATTTGCTTTCACCGCGAGAGCATGAATAGACTCCATTATGTTTATATATAAAGACCTGAAAGTTACTTTCAATTCCGATTTTCCAAATTAAAAAAAAAACACCTAAACTCGTCTGCGTAATGACACGAAGAAACCTTTATACAGTTCTTCCTTTCCCGATCCATCATGCCGACCTGATTTACTTGATAAAATCGTCTGCTTTTTTTTCCCCGCCCCAGAATTCCGTTCGATGACTAACAAGCTCAGAGAGGAGGGCTTCCCGACAAATCTGGGATAACGGGAAATCTTTTAAGACGATTATTATTCTTTCTTCTTTTCTCGCGAAGCCTTAGCAGAAATTTCAGTCCACATATCAGAAAACGATTCAGGACTGAAGTGCACTCAATAACACCGATAGTCCTCAACATAATCTTCCTGGCGATGTGATGAATATTCTATGCGAGTGTAATTGAATTTGTTTCTGAAGACACACTTAATACACTCCTTTATATGAATTGCTTGCATTGTGTCATGGGTATAGACAGTGATGGACAAAAGTAGTGATGTATTGATTCATAATTTAGTTATAATTCCTTCTTTCGGATTCTTATTCGAAGGGGACTATAATCTGGATAGAGTCGGATATTGAAGTATATTTATTATACACTTTTATTTGATTTGTTTCGTGTTTGTAGAGATGAAATTTTGCAATCGATTTTACACTCACTTCTTGATGTGCTAAAGTTCCAGAATTTTGTATGCTCGTACATTCTTGATGCCAATACGTTATTTTAACATTTACAGAACTTATTTATCAGTTAATCGATCGATTAAATTTTGATTCCATATTAGTAGCATCACATGGCAGTGAATTTGTGAAAAAAGTTGAATTTAAAATGTCTTAATACTTATAATAATTAATTACAAATTAGAGACGGGGCGGTATGTAGTAATGGGAAATGAACGAGTTTTCTGGTTTGTTCATTTGCTTGTAAGTAGGATTTCCGCGTGTAACTCCCACTTAATGTTAAGTCAATGGGAATCTTCAAAATTTCAACAGGATGAGGATATTAATTAATGTTTAAAGTGGAGATTTTTAATGTTATGCCTTAAGAATACTTTGCAAATATTAAATTTAATATTTCTATTATTGTAGAGCTTAATGTTTACTTTAAATAAGAGCCTAATTCAGGAGAAAGGTTTCCAAAATTATTCTTTATCGCTCTTTTTATCGACATCCAAGATTTGTTTGGCGGATAAATTTGTAACCAAGCGATTTGGATAATCACTGGCGGTTAAATTCTAAACCAAACGATTTAGCTAATTACAATAGCCCCATTTCGAATTTTAATGCTTTAAGAACTTTTTTAACCGATTTAAAAAGAAAGGATTACACAAACTCAAAGAACATAGAATTCAACGTTTTGTGTATTAAAGAAAGAACTGATTCGAACTTGGCGCTTGATACAGTTGCCAAATAGATTTGGCGAGTGCTTAAATCGGAAGGTTTGATTTGATTTTATTTGATTGGGGGGTTGGGGGGATTTTCAGCAACAGAGGCTATTACCCCCTATTCATTCCAAAGTTCTTTTCAATCCGTAATCAAAAAAGAGATGAAAATTGCCATCAAAAGACGGGCTAAATTATTGCCGATCTGATTCGGTCAAGAGCAAAAAAAAAAAATGGCACCTTCCAAGAAAGGCCTCCATATTCTTTTTTCATCGGAAGGTTACCGGAAAACGGTCTACAAATCCAAAATAAACAAACCAGGAAACTCGCCCATAAATATCACTTTATTTCATTTTACTCTCTTCGTGTTTTTCAAGGATTTTTGTGATCGGTTTTTGATATACTATACTTCCTAGAAGGCTCTAGAATCGGTTCTACGGCTCCAGACGAAAAAATATTTACCAGTTAGTAGTAGAACACATACGGTCTATGAAAAACAAACAAAGAAAAAAGTTAAAATTTTGCCAACAGGTGGCGTCTCGCCAACACCTAAGTTCCGACTCTAGAGCTATCTGAATTATCAAATTGTAATTTTAGCAACAATACAATGAATCTTCCTTGTTTTATTTAAAAAAATATCTACAAAAATGACCTCAGAAATCGGCGCAGCGACCTATTGATGAAGATGTCAACTATATTCTGTTTCGTTTTCGGATTGTGTTTAGAGAGGGCATGACTTGTATAACATACTAGTGAAATTTTGCTTCGTTTGGAGCCATAGAACATGGTCTAGGGCAGGGGTCGGCAACCTGCGGCTCACGAGCCGCATGTGGCTCTTTTGATGTAAAGTTGCGGCTCTCCAGTTCCATACGAAAAAATTAATAATATATTATCGAAACCCTTAAAAAATAAGAAAATATATTTTTAAGTACCTAATTTCTCAATAGCTTCTATTTTCATAATCGTTAATTACAAATCGCTACGCTTAACATGACCGTAATGAGATAAATTTGAACTATTGTTTTGTTCTTAGAGATGAGACTCCGTGACCATGTTTATCTTTCAGCCAATTGCATTCCATTTTCGTCTCACCCAAACAGCCACCGTCTAGAGTCTAGACAACACGTCTAGACTCTAGACGTGTTGTCAGTCAGTCATCCTCGGATAGCGCAGTCGACGTTACGTTGCATGTGTGTTAATTTAATCGCTTGCGGTTTTTGCGTGTCTATTCGCTTGTTGTTTCAAGAAGAATACTATTTAGAAGCGAATTATCTCCTCAAAGTTATGTACGCGTATAATATAATAAAATCAGTAACAGAATTGGATTTCATATCTGAGGATCGTGTTAACGAAGTAATAATGGTAAATAAATTGTTTGCCGTTTTAGATAGTTAAGTAAAATTTTTAAAAATCATTTTTTCAGCTCCGCCGCCAACATGGCATCTGGTAAAAAAGAGAAGAACTGAAGAAGAAAACCGAGAATTCAATCAGGATTGGACGGAGTCGTTTGCATTCATATGCAACACAGATGGCCTTCCGACTTATCTCATTTGCCACAAAGAACTCGCACACAATAAGAAGTCAAATCTGGAGAGGCACTTCACTACAAAACATACCCAGTTTGCTGGTAAATATCCAACCGGTGACGCACGAAAAAAAGCTGTTGAAGAGTTCCAAAAAAAACAGTCAAGTTTCATGCTAAGTAACTGGGCGCAATCTTCCAATAATGTAAATCTGGTAAGCTTTGCAGTATCATTAGAAATTGCAAAAAGAGGAAAACCATTCACAGATGGTGAGTACGTCATAGATTGTTTTGTACGTGCATCTGAAGAACTGTTTCGTGATTTTAAAAACAAAGCAGAAATCATGAAAAAAATCAAAGCTTTGACATTATCTGCTAAGACAGTAAAAGATAGAACTGCTAAAATGCCTTCAAATGTAACACATATGCAAGTGGAAGACATTCAACTGGCTTCTGCCTTATCACTTGCTATAGATGAGTCTTGCGACATAAAAGACACGGCATAAGTTACCCTTTTCGTCAGGTATATGTCGTCCCAAGGTCCAAAAGAAGAACTGCTAGGATTGCTACCGCTCTCAGGGAAAACTCGTGAAGAAGATATAGCAAATGCTGTGCAAAAATGCTTGGAAGACAATGGAATCGATATAAATAAAATCGTTTCTATAGCAACTGATGGAGCCAGAAGTAAGACAGGAATACATAGAGGGGTAACATCAATTCTTCAGAAAAAAATAAACCATGAAATTCTAACGTTTCACTACATAATTCATCAAGAAGCGCTTTGTGCCCAAACATTTCCGGCCAAAATAGTTGAGGGCATGAACTTGGTAATTAAGATTATTAACAGCATCTTGGCAAAAG
>BGPR01009353.1:34097-57989 GCA_013235015.1 Araneus ventricosus | reverse complement strand
ACCTAATAATATTACTTGAACGATAGCGAGGCATGTCCTGCGGCCTATATGTTTCGACATGATGAAGTGGATTGTCGATTAGCTTCCACTAACTCCACTGAGGGCGCTGTAATCGTTCCTCAAGCTGTGAGGGTCATCTATATTGGGATTTCGTGTGTGTGTGTGGCTTTGCCATCCAGACTGTGATAATTTACCTGCATCCGCAAGCATAATACCGCAGAGAAGATACAGAGATTTCACTGATAGATAAAATATAGCAATAACTTTAGCTAAGCAATCCTCGAAGACAGTGATAGCAAAATATGAGGCTTATGAACTAAAATTAAGATCTCGTTTCGGGAGGAGTATTTACTTCTTTTTGGAAATTTCCAAAAATTGATATATGTTTCGACATGATGAAGTGGATTGTCGATTAGCTTCCACTAACTCCACTGTGGGCGCTGTAATCGTTCCCAAGCCTGTGAGGAACATCTATATCGGGGTTTTCTGTGTGTGGTTTTGCCATCCAGACTGATTGTTTACCTGTATCTGCAAGTATAATACCACAGAGAAGATGCAGAGATTTCACTGACAGATACAATATAGCAATAACTTTAGCTAATCAATCCTCGAAGACAGTGATTCCAAAATATGAGGCCTATGAACTAAAATTAAGATTTCCCTTCGGGAGGGCGGGAAAGCCTTCCTCCCTCTGGATGGGTGGCGCTGCGATCGTTAAAGACCTCTTGTTCTCGGCTGTATGAGGGGAAAAAATCTCACCAGATGTGCTGAGGACACTGTAAGTAACCTAACTAGACAGTATGGGCCACCCGGTAAATATGTTTCTTAGAAAATTTAACTCATCACTATCATGAACTTTCCAAATAATTTATTTTCTGAGATATTTCATCTTCTGTTGTGGAAGGTAGGATAGCCGCAATATCTATGTAATTGTAAAACCTCGTTCGTGACCACTAGCATTTGGAAAGTCGATTGATTAATTTTAGAAATTCGAAACCGGGCATTACAATGGAACTCCAGACGTATAACAACCGGAAAATTTTATATGGAGTACACATGCTGTAAATACCCATACAGAAGTAAAGATTACACCCGTTTCACTCTAGAGTTTGATAAACGATCGCAACGCCCTCAGATTTTTCTACTGGAACTACTCATATTGATTCGCGCTTTTTCAAATGGCAACCCAAAATCGACACCATATTGTTGTCTCGGATTTTCGACGCGTTCATTTTGGATAAATTGGAATCTTATCACTAAATACAAGGTGTTCGAGAATAGTTGGACACTTCACAAAATGAAATAAAAAAATATTGTAACAGAAGCAATGAAATTTAATTACTCTTTTGAGGCATAACTACAAAAGTTAATATACTTCAATATGAGAGATCTCTTGGTGGCTCGTAGTAAGTCTAAGCGATACTCGATTTCATTCGATGTATTTGAAAGCATCTGAATAGTTATGGAATCAATAGCAGCTGTGATTCGCTGCTTAAGCTCCTCTACATCAGGACAAGTGATCTTATAGACGAATCTTTGACGTAACCTCACATGAAAGAAATTCAAGGAGGTTAAATCTAGCGATTGAGGAGGCCACTGAATTGGACTACCACGACGAATCTATCGCTTGAGGAAATGTTGGATGAGACAATTTCGCATAGACGTTGAACAATGAGGAGGTGCGCTGCCCCTTTAAAAAATCACATTGTTATAACTTTCGATCTGGGGGATAGCGAAAATTTCCAACATATCGTAATAAATGTCAAAATTTATTTTCTTTTCGGAAAATAAGACAGGTCCAATAACTACCGTTTTAGGGAATTCGCACCAAACATTAACTTTTCCGGAATCACGTTGCTGTTCAACAGCAGCACGAGGTGTGTCACTGCCCCATATCCGACACTTGTGACGATTCCCAACACCTCATGCATGAAAAGTAGATTCATCATTAAAATTCATATTACTGATGAAGTTTTCGTCGTCATCCGCTCGATACAGTAATACCGCAGCAAAATTATATCTCAGTCTGCGATCGTTTGTATGGAGTTTCTGCACTACTTGAATTTTGTAAGCATGAAGCTTCTATCTTTTCTGCAAAATATCATGAACTGTCAATTTCGGAAGTTGCAGTCCTCTGCTTGCTTGACGAACGGTTTTCGTGGGACTTCGGCGGAAACGTTTATTGACTCCGTCAATCGTCGCATCGGTGGAAGTCTCATTTCTCTTTGCATTTCGTTCGAAAAAAGATTCCGCACCTAACAGAAGTGCGCTTAGGTTGCCACATGTTGCGGTTGATTTTATATCAGTAAACCTCCTTTCTTCGACTCGTCTATTTGAGTCAGCCCTTCTCAGGGCTTTTCTCGTGGCGGTAGTACAGTATATTTAAGTCTCAATAAGTCTCGAAATAATACACAATAAGAGTAAAAACGAAAATGCAAGCTTTAATAAATTATTTTCAGGGGGACTGCAGCTTTGCAGCCCTAATGGACGAGCCGCCAATATTCATGCAAGGAAAAGGCTTGAACTGACATTTTACAATAAAGAGTTTGGTCACGGAGGCGTTTAGGGTATCGAATAGAAATTGTGTCCCCCAAGACACTAATTAAAGAATGATGTGAAAAATTCATATGTTGAAAATAAAGTATTTAAAAAATAAATTTCCCATGTACTTATTTATCTGTGTATATTTCGATAAAAAAAAATGAGTACATTAACCTCTTACAGACCGAATTCAGATCCATGTGTAATTACTTTCTCGCATATTTCATTTTCTATTCCTATACTTTATAACTGTATATATTGGATAATATAACTTGAAGGTATAAATCATTAAGATAAGAAAAAACTTTTATATTTTATTTTTTACGATGTTCCAATTGAGAGCATTTAATTCTTCCGATAACCAAGCACCACACACATGAGATACAATTAAAAATTTGTGAGTTTAACGTAATTTTTTAAACAAAAAATAGAGAAAGTTAAACTTTACAATTGTAGGAATTCAGAAAATAGCTCAAATACAATCCCTTTTTGAGGCAGTTTTTTATATTTTCTATGAATTGTTGCATGTTCTTTCTGTTTCAAAATCGCTCCGCACCAGCACAACAAAAGCTTCCTCAGTGTAAACCAAAGTATTCTTTCGTATCCATTGTACGATGGAAGACAGAAACGCAACAGTGACAAGCATAAAGACAGAAGCCGAAATGAAAGAACTGCGAAAATACAAACGCACAAAAAACTATGTGCGATCGCATGAAAAGGTGATTTAATATTGTAGTAGTCATCCTTTCCTTTGGGGACTGTCAGGTCGTAAAGACTCTGTTTCCATCCCCTACGCTCAAGGGTGCAGCAGCGAAGAACCCGAGCAAATATAAATTATTTTTGATTGTTCGAGAAAAGAGGTCGACGAAATACGTAGAGTGCTACCCCCTTAAAAAAGGAAATTAAAAAAATGCGCATCTTCTTCTGCTGATCGGTAGCTATTGCGCATTGAAGTCTCTCGCTATAGCAAATTTAGGATGCCGTAATGGTACGCCATCTATCTTAGAAAACCTATCTTATTTGCTCTTTCATTTAAAAAAACGCAGTTGTAACATTACTGTATTTTTTTAATTAATTTTTGAAATGGGTCCAATAATTTATGACCACATCGTATTTACCTCAACTCATCCATATTATATCCAACCATTTATGCTGATCTGTTTCTGAAAGTCTGGGCAGATGCTTTACCAATACAGTATTTTTCTAAAGAATTTACTATATAAATTTTAGACTTTTTTATGTACTCTTTCAACGAGTCAACCGCTCCTTTGAATGCTGTCATTTTAACAAATTACTGCTATTTAACAAATCAAACTAACAATAAAATTATAATAAAAAAAAATTATCTCGCAAAAAAATTAGCATAATTACTAAACGCTGTTTAAAGTTCAATAAATATACATGGATATAAACGTAACTTTATAAAATATTTAAATGATAGGTTGAACAAAAGCTCACTGTGGGACTTGATCCGGCGATCGAAGTAATTACGAAGCTCTGACGCTAGCCACTCGACTGCCGACATTTCGGTCTAAATTTGCAGCGAACTAGTTGATATTCTATCCGTTAATATTTTCGATCGATTTTTTCGAAAATTACTGAGTTGCAGAACTTGTGGCTTGCATTTTGTATTATCCTAAGGCACTACTACAAATCTACAAAATTTGAAAAAAATCGGAGACCCATGTACCTGGTGTTGCCCTTGTTATTCAAATTGCTCATAAATGTACTGATTTTTATTGTTCCCTTTAATCATATATAAATTTCAGTTGCATTTATAAGTTTTGTAGGAAAATATGAATGCAGAAATAATTTTCTATGATATATAATATTGTTTCATTTGTCAAACAGAAAATTTTTACTATGTGAAAATTTATATCTTTCCAATGATTGGAAATTTATATGCTTGTTCAATAAAATCATGTGGCATTATTTTGAGTATTTGGCATTTATTATAGCATCTTGCTATAAAACTAAATAAAGGTGTTTAATTTCTTATTACGGTAGAAAAAATTCAGAAAATAAGCAATTTAATAAATGATTATGTTTTAAAGAACTTACATTCTGACAGTTAATTTGGAATTTCGTGTCTTGAATAAAAGTGAATGTGAATTAATTTATTTTTGAAGTTAAAAGAAATTCTGAGAGATGAGAAAATAATAACATTATGAAAAGAATTTATTTCCTGTGGAATTAAAAATTTATTGGATCTGAAAAACTTTCCATGAAAAAGAGTAAATGTAATTTAATAATGTGAAAAGAACTTTCCACACTATATCCCCATGTTTTAAATTATTGGTGCAGTGTAAACAAAAAAGAATTTTTGTGACTTGAAACGATTATCTTTTTTTTTTCCTTTCTCTATTAAAGAAAAACTCAACTTCATGAGAAAAAAATGTTACTTCAGAATTATACCTTTTGGGTTGAAAAAGTTTCAATATATGAGGGAAATTATCTATTTGTAAATTCAAAAATATTTGAAAAACTAGTCAAAAAGTATATTATATACCTTAGTGCTAACATCGTCGTCATGACAACAGGATAGTTTTCGTTGCCGTTCCGCGTAGAAAGACGTAGTTTGTTAGTTCCGAAGCCTTACGCTGGTTACACACACAGCGGATTTTTATCGCGCGGAAAATTTATCGCGCCGCCGTTCCAACACTAGTGCACTGATGTAAGTTAGAGCTTACACATTGAGCGGGAAAATAAACGCGCGGACTATTTACCGCGTGCGGTAGATATGCAGTCGCGGACTGCCACTATCGCCTGCGGAAGTTTTACCGTCGCCATCCAAGTAGAGGCGCACGTGGTCAAATGAGAGCTTTCACACACGGCGGTATTTCTACCGCGTTTGTTTCGCTCAGTGTGATTTTCATCTTTGTTTGTATAAGTTGGTTTGGAATCTATTGGGGTTTTTTTCTATTGTGAAGATGTCCGACCTTATAGATAATGAATTTTTAATTGCATTAATCCAAAAAAGGCATATTTTGTGGAATAAAACGCTCGACATTTTTAAGGACAGAAACGCCTTGTTTCATCCTGGAGATTCGCAGCGACTTTGTTGTATTGGAAGAAATAGAAAGAAATGATTTTGATACGTTCATACTTTCTCACATATACGTACTAGAAAGTGTAAAAGTCATTAAAAAAAAGAAACGTTGAGATTCTCGAAGTGCCCCATTAGCACCAGAATATTAAAATATTTTACCTATATAAATATTTTAGTAGATTATATAAACATTTTAATTATATATTTTTCCCTTATTTATACTACATAAAGAACACGCCAACATTATTCTGTTTAAGCAAAATATCAGATGCGATGAACAACTTTCGTTTTACAGAGAATTATACATATATATAACCTTTTTTTTAATATTTACTAATCTAATAAGTAATTTAATTTGATTTGGGAAAATAAATAGTATATTATTGAAACTAGGTTGAATTATATTGTACAATATTGACTCGATATTGTGCAATATTGGACTCAATATTGAATATGAAAAAAAAAACTCTTATAAGTAGTAATTCGAAATTCTGAAGCAATTGAAGAATTTCGTATCATTCTTCCTCAACTCTTCAAACAACGTATAGAAGGCTCCAACCACCTCTTTTTTTTCATTAATAGGATGAACCCAAATAAACCGATTTTTTCTTTTCTTCTTTATTCGACGACGGAATAACAATAAAGCTAGAATTTGCTCTCAGTTCATTTCAAACAGCACCAAGCAGTAAGTAATTTAAATAACTCAGTTAAGCTAAACTAAATTTATTTGATGATGAAATCACGCTGCCTATAGTCGATACAGTCAACAGCTGACTCATACGACGGAAATTTTACCGCCGTGTGTGTAAACACTAGATTTTCGGTGAGCGGCGCGATAAATTTTCCGCTCGATAAAATTCCGCTGTGTGTGTAACCAGCGTTAACCTGATGCTGCCACAGCCTCTACGGATGTGTCGCAGGAAAATGAAAATTTTGTCGGTTCACTTCTTCAAGCAACCAACTTTTGTTATATCTGTGATATAACAAATAAGTTTAACCACTCTTAATACACTGTAAAAAATATCCGTTTTTTTCCCGGACTTTTTCCGTATATTTGACGGTTTAAAGCTGTTTTGTTGACAAAACGGTTTTTCACCGTTTTTCGCTCCAGCCATAAAAGGTTTAAAACCGTCAGTTCAAATTCTATTTTTCGTCATACGGTATTGCTTTCCGTATGATAACTTTCCCTTTTCTTAAATGTAATTTTATTGCATTCATTTCATGTTTTTAATAGGGTTCCATCTCCGCTATTGTTTACACATGTTGCAGTAACCTGTTGTCACTCATGAAACCTTAAAACACATGTTCTGGCAATAGTTGATTTTTACACCACTAGGTGGCGCCATTAGAGCTATAGTGACTTTAAAACTCAAATAGATTATTTTTACTTCATTTTATGAAGTCTCCGGTGGTCTAGTGGTTAGAGCGACTGCCTTTTATTTCTATGAACGCGGTTTCGATCCCCGGCCGAAGTTTTGTCACCATCTTGCATCGAAATCGTCCAAGTAAGTTCAATAAAGAATTATATTAATTAAACTAATTGAAATTAATAATTAAGCCTTGATTAATTAATATTCCTAATTGATAATACACATCAGCACATTTCAACTCGAACAGAAGGAGAAAACAACTCAACTCAGTCGATGACGTCACTTACTTCGATGATTTAATTTTTACGGAGAAAACTTAATTTCATACGGTAAAAAACCGTTGTGACTACGGATTTACTTCGTAACTTTTACGGGAAAAACTTGTTCCTGTATGGTAAAAAACCGTTGTGCCTAGGGATTTACTTCGTAACTTTTACGGTTTTGCACAACCAACCCAGCTGCCAGTTTAAAACCCGTAAATTTTACGGGATTTTTTTTTACAGAGTAATTGTGTGGTTTCAGCTCCTTGGGGCCGCAGGCCCCACCATCTGAAAATCTAATACATTAGGTCTTAAGTGGAAATGAAAACTAGACCTGATAATCAAAATGTATAAACCAGTGTGAGGAGGATCAAATTTAGGAATAAATTAAATGAATAAAAAGTTACAAACTACATAAATAAAAAATATTTTTTTAAATAATTTTAAAAGAATATAATAGGAGATTAGAAAGTGAAAAATTATCTAAGGCAGAAAAAGGGTAAAGAAAGGAATGCACAACAGTGCGGGGGGAAACTCAGAGTGAGTTAGTCATTCTTGTTCTCTTACGATTCTGTTTATCATTATGATCATAAACAGGAATTTTGGCTATTTCGGGGTTATTGATATCCGGTAGTTTTCCATAAAATTTTTTGGCAATATTTTTGAATGAACTGCTGAAGGGAGGGGACATTTAATGCATTTCGTATATAAATATTTCGATGGTATCACCTGGCGTTTGCAATCATTCTTAGGGTTTTGTTTTCAAGCACCTGAATGCTTAGTAAGTTACTTCTGACAGTGCAGGCCCAAATGGGACTCGCGTAAGTGAGAACTGGTCTGAGATACGCTAAATAGATCAGGACCTTGTTGTTGAGATTTAGACTAGAGTTTCTACAGATTAAAGAGTTTTGGTCGCGGAATGCTTTCTTATATTTTCTCTTGATCTGGTTAGTATGGTCTCGGAAGTTCAGTTGTTTATCCAGAACAACCCCCAAATATTTCACTTCTTTTTTCCATTCGATTGGGGTGCCATAGACCTTCACTTTTGGCTAGTCGTCATTCTTTTTGTTAAAGAGAATTGCCTCTGTCTTGTCAACATTTAGTTTAATTTTCCATCTCGCAAGCCAGGCTTCTAGATTTTTAAGGTAGTTTTGAAGGGGCACAATAGCTTTATCAGGGGTTTTACTTTGCGATAGTATGGCGGTATCATCGGCGTAAAGGCTGAGCATAATATTTCTGACCTGTGGGATGTCATTCATGAGCAATACAAAAATTATAGGGGCCAGAATTCCCCCTTGGGGTACTCTAGCCAGAAGTTTTCAGCTTGGGGTACTCTAGCCAGAAGAAGAAAAAGAAGTGTAAAGTTTGAGTTTTTAACAAGAACAGTGAAGTTCCTATTCGTAATATATGATTGTATTATCTCAATAATGTATAGAGGAAATTTGTAAGCAATTAATTTGTGAATCAGACTAAGTTTAACCACGACTTTAAAACATACTTAATAAAATTGATAATTTTTTTCTATTCTAGTGGTAAAAAATTCTTTTAGTTCAAATAATTGATTCAACTAAGAGTAGGTTTAGCAATCTCGTCTTTTAGAACTTCATTTTCATATAACGTGTTCATTTGGATGGTTCTTGACAGAAACTATCGTCCGGTGTAAACTATTTAATAATTTGAACTATCCATTATGTAAACAACTGAACGTAAGCCCCTTTAGATTGTAGCAGAAATAAAATGCTCTAAAAGCAGTGTCATCTAGCTAGTCCAGTCAACGAAGGCCAAAAATCGACGAATAGAAAAAAAATGGTGTAGTTTTGAAATTTGGTACAGTTGTTGGGGGGTAGTGTCCTAAACGACATACTAAAAGTCCCCGCCTGTGTGAGGTGCGTGGGGGGTACAGGGGTGTTTAAGGTGGTGTTTTCAGTTTATCTTATCTCTGAAAATATTCGTTCTATCAAAAAAAATTCAATTATAAAATTAAACTGCATAAAATTTCCTACAAAAAAGTCCTACATTGTTTTTCTAGAGTTAATAGTTTAGAAGATACAGAGGGATTTAAAAGTTAATATTTCTAAAATTCCTTATTGTAATGATAAAATCCACTAAAACAGCTGAATCAACAACCCTTATAATAACCTCATACCTATATAATAATTATACAAGGGTAGTATTGTATGTGTCCGAGCGAAGGGGGTGGGTGAAAAACACATTTGATGAACAATTGTGTTCCCTTCCTCCCCTCCACATGCGTTTCCCTTCACAAGTTTCCTTCTACTCGTAGTCCAGTTAACGAATTGTAAATTTAAAAAAAGGTGTAGTTTTGAAATTCGGAATTCGGCACAGTTGTTGGGGAGAGTGCCCTAAAAGACATACTAAAAGTCCCCGATGGTGGAGGGTGCTCAGGGGGTACCGGGAGGGCGCGTGAAAGGGGGATTTCTCAGTTTTTCTTAAATATCTGGAAAACCATGGATCCTAGCGAAAAAAACTTAGGTATAAAATCAAATTAAATTAAATTTCCTACAAAATAGTCCTAAGCATTGTTCTTAGGATGAACAGATTAGAATATTATAGTAGTTTGAAAAAGTAGATAATTACAATAAGTGGTTGAAATTTTAGTTTTATTTTTATGACAGACAGTTTATATTTCAAAATAGCAGCTATTTATTGTAATATATCTATAACATATTATATCTTTCTATGACATAATATTATATGTATATAAATATACATACCTACATAAAAATATGCATAACCCATTTTTAAACTTGCTCATAATTAAATTTCACCATGTTTTTCTAGTATATGATCAAGTTCGAACGCCTCCTCTTCTTCTAGAGGAGCATCTTTGGTACAGGTACCATCAAAGGTGCCAAAACAGAAACACATTGCTAACCGTGTGTTGTTCCGGCGCTTGTTTGGTTGGAGGAATTGAGGAAAGATAAGCTTTGATCTTGGTTGATGGTTTGAGAAATGCTGCATATCCACGGTTAATCAAATTATGTTCATCAGCAACGGCTTTGTACTAGGAACATCTTCTCACCGGCTTGTGAGATAGCATCTGGTGTTGATGAGGGGTTATAAAAGATGTCAGCAATGTTTTCTTTTGGCTTAGTTGATTTTTGAACAATGCAACTATAGTGCTTTGCTTTTTCTATAAGTATCTGGTGTAATGTCGCAGCCACGGTATGCATGGAGAAGGAGGATGGATTGGGCAAAAGAAAGTTCTTTCTGCAGCTTTCTTGAAAAAAAATAATTTAGCTTCGACTTTTCTCTTGCCATGCTTCATAAAATAAATGTTACTTTCTGGTGGTGCCAAAGCAACCAGTAACACGACTAGGTCTATGTCTTTCCCTTGGGATGAGAAGTTGCTTTCTTTAACCCAGATCTCACAATATAAGTACCAGCATCCCCTGTAGCGTCACTCGTTTCAGTTCCTTTAGCAGCCATTTTCTGTGTTAGTAATTGAACGTAGTTTTCGAGATATTTAAGAAAAACTGAGAAGTTCCCCCTTTCAATCCCCCTGTACCTCTGAGCACCCTCCACTAGCGGGGGCTTTTAGTATGTCGTTTAGAGCACTCTCCCCAACAACTGTGCCGAATTCCGAATTTCAAAACTACACATTTTTTAAATTTACAATTCGTTGACTGGACTACGAGTAGAAGGAAACTTGTGAAGGGATCGCATGTGGAGGGGAGGAAGGGAGCATAATTGTTCATCAAATGTGTTTGTCAGCCCCTCCCGCTCGGACGCATGCAATACTAACTCTTGCATAATTATTATATAGGCATGAGGCTATTATGAGGGTTGATTATTCAGCACTTTTAATCGATTTTACCATTACAATAAGGAATTTTAGAAATATTAACTTTTAAATCCCCCTGAATCTTCTAAACTATTAATGCCACAAAAACAATGTAGGACTTTTTTATAGGAAATTTTAT
The DNA here is from genome assembly GCA_013235015.1 of Araneus ventricosus. NCBI lineage: Eukaryota > Metazoa > Arthropoda > Arachnida > Araneae > Araneidae > Araneus > Araneus ventricosus. The sequence goes on along the minus strand of BGPR01009353.1, from coordinate 46,825 downwards.
GTAGTTTAATTTTGTGATTGAATGTGTTTTGATAGAACTTATAGTTTTCGAGATATTTAAGAAAAACAAACTGAAAACGCCCCCGGGGGGGGCCCGCCCCCCCCCCCGCGCATCTCCCACAGGCGGGGATTTTTTATATGTCGTTTAGGACACTACCGCCAACAACTGTGCCAAATTTCAAAACTACATCATTTTCTTTTTCTATTTTTCCTTCGTTGACTGGACTAAGCGGGGAAAAAGGAAATACATCATGGAGAGATATTATTTTACACTGACCACTATTAACTTTTCGCTGTTGAGCTACATACCTAATCAGAAATAATGTCTCTGCTGCTCTTTAACAAAAAGATTGGCCAAAAGTGAAGGTCTATGGCACCCCAATCGAATGGAGAAAAGAAGTGAAATATTTGGGCGTTATTCTGGATAAGCAACTAAACTTCCGAGCCCATACTAGCCAAATTAAGAGAAAATATAATAAAGCATTCCGCACCCAATACTCTTTAAACTGTGGGAACTCTAATCTTAATCTCAACAACAAGGTACTGATCTATTTAGCGTATCTCAGACTAATTCTCAATTACGCGAGTCCCATTTGGGCCTGCACTGCTAAAAGTAACTTACGAAGCATCCAGGTGCTTGAAAACAAAACCCTAAGAATGATTGCCAACTCCAGGTAGTACCATCGAAATATTGATATACGAAATGCATTAAATGTTTCCTCCCTTCAGCAGTTCATTCAAAAATATTGCCAAAAGATTTTATGGAAAATTACCGGATATCAATAACCCCGAAATAGCTAAAATTCCTGTTTATGACCATAATGATAAACAGAAGAGGCCAAGAATGATTATCTAGCTCTGAGTTTCCCCCAACACTGTTGTGCACTCCTTTCTTTAACCTTTTTTCTGCCTCAGATAATTTTTCACGACTTTCTTATCTCCTAGTATATTTTTTAAAAAAATTCTAAAATAATTTTTTTTAAAAACTACTTTTGTATTTTTGTAGTTTGTAGCTTTTTAGTGATTTCATTTACTCCTAAATTTAATTTTCCTAACATTGGTTTATGCATTTTGATTATCAGGTGTAGTTATCATTCCCATTTAAGCCCTAATGTATAAGATTTTCAGATGACGGGGCCTGCGGCCACAAGGAGTTGAAACCACCACAATTATAATTCTCTGCTACCATTCTGATGATGTCAGGAAGCTTAGAAGTTGTGCGGGTTGCGATGTCTGTATGACACCAATGATTTTAATTCCTGAAGACTGACTAAATACTTCAACAATGTAGTAATTTTCCACTGAATTTACAGTTTGATTAAATAAATTTTGTTCTTTTTTGTGTACTCTTACAATGAGTCAGTCTCTCAGTTTTCATTACACTTTTTATATTTTTAATGCCGTCATATTATATTTAACAAATACCTCTGGGATTTTTTAGATTTTATTATTATAATACGAAAGCTATTACATTTCCGTTAAGTTATTCATAAACATACTAATCTTCCATTTAATCATATTTTAAATTTCATTAACATTTCTAGGCTTTGTAAGAAAATATGAACATAGAAATAATTTTTCACGATATATAATATATTATATATACTATAGTATGATCTGTCGAAAAATCATGTGACATTATTCGACGTATTTGGCATTTATTATAACATCTTGCTGTAAGAGCAAATAAAGGTGTTTAAGGGTACGTACACACGTAGTGGTTACGGTGAACTCGGCTGAGAGCTGAAAACATGTTGGTGGTGTTCACACGGGGCGTTTAGCTACTCGTCGCTGAAAGGTGGAGCTACATATTCGGCTTTCGCGGCCATATTCGGCGTTCATCATTCTGCCGGCGAGTGAGATACGTGGCTCAGAAAATGGCGATTTATTTGAAGAGCTTCCATCGAAGGAAGAATTCATTCCATATAATGAATAAAAATCTCACAACTTATAACATATAGAAATGTTGCATTAAATTCTCAACTGAATTCAGGACAACACACAGTAGTATAAATGTTTTTCTGGTGTTTCATATGATATTCTCATCTATTATAGGATATCCTTTGAATTCTTAATAAATAACATTAATTAATAATTAACCTTCTGAATATCTTAATAAATAACATTATTTAATTGAATTAAAAATAATTTTATTTTGATAAAAAAATGTCATTTTGAATTATTTTTAACCAATATAACAATTCACAATGATCATTGTATGTATTATTTTGTAGTAAAATTATCGCTTCAAAAATTAAGAATTTTCGTATTCTGCAAAGGCTAGGGATGAGAAAAATTATTTTTCGATATATTTTTATTTATGATTCTCAGGTCACATTTTGCAAGCAATTTCGAAAAACAAAATTTGAACATGAAGAACTGAAAAAGTTATATGTTATACTTAAAAGATATATGATAAATATTGTTCAACTGACCTACAGCATTATTAATTATCAACCGGTTAGATAGAAAAAATTATCTGCCTTTTTAGAAAAGTATACATAAAAATATATTCTGAAATTTGTTAAAAATAAGGAAAGAATTGCACAACTTTAAAATTCACATCATTGAAAATATTAGGGTGGAGTCGCCGATTTTGGACCACCTGGACATTGTTTACTGCACTGTGACGGAGAAATAATTTTAACGAAAAGCAAGTAGTTGAATTTTTTGTAGCTTAATTTATTTCTCTTCAGAACGGTGTAATTAATTTTTTTATGAAATGTACTTCAAATTAGGAGAAAAGCAAATTAAAATTTTTGTAACTCTTAATGTCCATTTCTTTGTATGTAGAAGAAAACTTCATGCATTTAATGAATTGGCCATAGTTTTATTAATATATCAGTGAAATTCTGAATATAAAGCGAGTGTCGATTATAAGACACTATTTCCTTGAAAAAACCGTCGTCTAATATTCTCGCAGATACAAATTTTAGCAAAAACATTTCTTCATAACACGCCTGTTAAAGATTTATAAGAAAATAAGATATAAATATGCCTACATAATAAAACAGTTTAATTAAGCATTTATTATCAAATAAAATGTATTATAATCATCCTTCTAAATAAAATATTACATAAAAATTACGATGCAATAACATTTTCGTAAGTCATCTCGAAAAATTGGGGGAAAAAATTAACTTGATTTTACATTTTCATCCTGCACCCAAACATACGGCTGTAATTATTTGAAGAAATTAATAATATCAGCATAACAGAATATAATTAATCGAAAAAACCAAAAAAATGTTTTAAATCATCTAAAAACTTATAAGTTTTTTTAAAAAAACTTCAAAAAACACATTAGGTGTTTGGAGATATCATCAGAGTAGGGAGAAAACGCTTTCGTGAAAAAACAAGTGTGAACACTGTCGCTCGTTACTAGGAGGCTCGGCATTGAAGGCAAAACCGAAACGTTTCGATTGGCGAACCAGAGTACGCGCGCGACGAGAACCGGTTACACAAATTTGTCGCGGCAGTGTGGAATAATGAACACGGGGTCATGTGCCGCCTCGTTAAGATTGAAAAATTCAGGGAAATGATTAACTTCAGAAATGGTTTTGTTTAATAGAACTGACATACTCTCAACTAATTTTAATTTTTGTATCTTGAATGAGTTCCCATAGCTAAAAAAAAGAAGAGCTACTACCATTGCTTGTCACACTTTTCAAATTGAAGGCATTGAGCGATACCATAATCATCAAAGAAACAAGCAGATGGAGAAAACAGTTAATTTGAATTCACATTGTGAATTTTTCTAATACGATATTATAAACTTTGATTGATTGTAAAACATGCATTTTAACATGCTTCGAGAAGCACATTAAAAATTTCTATTAGACGCAGTTATAACATATCCCACCATCATACATGTAAAATTTCAAACACAAATTGCTTCATTTATTTATCTTCTAGATAGAATTCAAAATTATGAAGTTATATTGAGATTTGAAACATATAACGCGAAACATTATATAATTAATGAAAATCGCTTTATAAATATTTCCGCCATATTTGATGCATGTATGAAATATTTTTGAAATTTATATGTACTCTAATTTAAAAAAAGGTATCTAATATATTATTGTCTCATGTGCATAGAATGTCGCTGGGCAAAATTATTCATTGAAACACACGAATAGTTCAATAGTAATATAAAAGATGGCGCCACAAAATTTGGAGAGCAATTTTAATCATGAGTTATAAAGCAATTAATTCTTAAGCTAGGTGCTACCATCTGTTGAAAAGTAAAGTAACCATAATGGATTGCTCTGCAGTATATTAATGATAGAATTAAATTAATTATAGCTTCATATTTCTTTACCGCCTTATTGTTTTACCCATCAACAATATGATTTGCTTAATTTAAAGCGATTATTAAAATAATTATTGTAGAATTTTCACGGAGATTCATTACCAGTTAGAAGAATTACAAAATGTGTTTTTTTACAGTGCATTTTTTCTTCGAAAATATTATTTTCACCATTCTAAAATTATTGAACATGAATAAAACGTCATTTATTTAACTCTTCAATTGGCTTTTTTATTTTTTTACGGAAGGCCATTAATGGGTTCTCGGAATTAGGATTAGTTTAATAAAAATTCATTTAAATTGTCTATATTGATGTAATTTTATTTTTAATGGTCAGTGGGTTTTTTTTATGTTAAGGAGTATGCTTTTCATTGCTCATAAAGTGCTTGTCATTAGGTGCATCAAAACGCCCATCAATAGAGTTTTGAATATGATTATAATGCATGCATAAGTAACTGACATATTTGGTGTGAATATAGTTTCAAACACCAGTGATGGATTGTCACTGTGATAAAAGCTCTATATTGAAAACAAATGTTGTTTAATTTCATCAGAGACGGATTAAGCTTGTTTGGGACCCTATTGCTGAAATTCTTGGGGGCCATCTAAAAGCATCACACATATGTGCTTGTACATTTCGACTTGTCAGTCATTACGCTTTAAAAGATTATAATTTCGAATACTTTTAATCACTATAATCACATTTTTGCTAATAATAACTCTTATATTTATTAATTTTTATAATTAATTAGCAGTACGTGCACGGCGTTGCCCGTGGAATCCGGACTTCGACAAAATGGGGGAAAATGTCCACAATGACTCGAAAAAGTTTTTAATACAAAATCAAAACAAAAGATACACATTATTGTTTTTCCCGCTTATTTTTCCTCTCGACAATGACGCGAAGGTAATGACGTCACCGGAAGGAATAGGATTGTAAAAATGCAGGCTGGGAATGAAAGCATATTACGTTTCCTTCTGCGAGGAAGAAACAATGCATTTTGGGATCGTCCGGAGAAACTCTTGCTGTCAAATCTTGCTAGCAAAAAAACTGTTTGAAATGATAAGGGAAAAATTATTTAAAACAAAACGGAATAAGATATTTTAACCATTCTTGTTTTAAATCCGACAGAAGCATTCCAGTTATAAGCAGGAAGAAAAATGAAAATTATACAGTTGTTAGAACGTCAGATGCGAGAATTTCAAGAAATCCTTATCAAAATTACCATAAAAGTGACTATTATTTAAAAATTTCTCAAAATTAAGTAAATTATGTTGGAAATTCAAAACAAACTTCATTAGAGCGAAAATTGTTTGTTCTATCCGATGGCGCATTGATTGTTTTTCAACGATCATTGGAAAAGATACTACAGCCGTAAACGTGCTAAAATGACCCAAAACAACACAAAACATTAAATAAAAAAATTTCTAGATTAAATTTAAAATTCTGGCTTCGAGGTGCATTGAGTCACTATTACTTCTACCTGTATGCCAAATTTCATGGCTGTAAGTGCGATAGATTCGTCTGGACATCGCACACATACACGCACGCAAACATTGATTTTTATAAGTATAGACTAGCTGACAACCAGTCGGTCCTCGGTATCCATATTTTTTTCATATGCCGGCCTCCTTTTTTTTTCAACAATATTGTCCCAACTTTCCCCAACAAACGCAAATCTCCTTTGCATCTTTTCTTATTAAATTAAAACTTTCAAATCTAACCTTTTTATTGCCTTATAACAGTATGGTTTGAATAAAAACATTAGAAGTTTGGGAAAATAACATTTATTTTAAGCAATGCACCGTATAATAACTAATTCAACTCTACAATGAACAATTATACTATATCGTCGTTGTTCAGGCAAAAGTCACAAGTGCAAAATTATAGTTTCGAGATGTGGTCAGTTTAAACCTAATTAATTTTCAGTAGTTATGATAAATAGCAAAAATTATTTTATTGATTTCTAGCTCCTGCGGTTGATTTGCTGATGTTTAGATATCAGGTTTCTATCACGAAATAAGTAATTATAAATTTTTATTGACTGCAGTAGTCCGTCAAAAAGTTTTTGTGACACTCGGTTGTGTGACTGACAAGGAGAGGGCACGTTGCATGAAAGGAAATGTAATTGGCTCTTTCTCAGCAAAATTTCTTTGTGAATACGATTGCAATATTATAATTTTCTACACAACATTTAATGAGTCATAAAGATAAAAAAAAAAGAGTAAATGTAATACTAAATAGTAAAATGGGTTAAAGTATGGGTTAAAGTTTTTTTTTTGGAAACACATATTTTTAATGACATTTGGTTCGTGCAAAAGATTTTTTAAGTTTATAATTTTAATTGGCAACGGAGAGTTAATTCTGAAAAAAAAGAAGGCAGGGCGGGCATATGAAAAAATATGGATCCCGAGCAATGCCCGTTATTAGCTAGTTTAGTATATTGCACAAGGTAAAGACGTATTTAACTAATGAAATCAATTCAGAAATATTATCAGTTGTTTACAATTTTTAGTTTTGAATTTTGCGAGTATAAATTCAAAATATAGATAATATTTTATTATGTTAATAAGAATTTCAAGGGACCGGAAAAGAAAGAATTACCGACGAATTCGAAACTACCGAATTAGCCATTTGACAATTTCCACAATAATTACAAAACTGGACAACCTATTTTTCCCGAATTGGATAAAAGGATAAATGATCAAACCCAAAAAAACATCCGTTCATTTTTTTTTTTTTTTTATTTGGGGAAAGTTTTCAGTTTTAGTTACATTAATGTTCCATGAAGCAACACAAGGGCTATTTTTTGGGGCGGACCTCGTTATTTCGAAGTGCGGTCAGGTGACGGGGATGACGCCTCAGCTGGCGCCCCCTCTCCAAGCTTTTGCACCACACCAGCGGAAGAGCCCCTTGCCCCTAATTATAATTTAGAGTGCGGCAGGCCCGCATCCGCATACGTAGCGGGGCTTCGGTGGAGCCGGGTTTCGGGCCTGGAGCCTTCCGGCCGAGATCTTACCATTAGGCCACCGCGGCCTCTCAACTTGGGGCAAAGCGTGAAAAAACGATTGAATGGCATTTGCGTACAGTCATTAACTATCAATCAATGAGTTGTGACACTCGGTTGTGTGACTGACAAGGGGAGGGCACGACTTGGGAAATTCAGTTCGAGATGAAACTTGGCACATTAGTAGCATACTTGTAGGGTGTTCACCCATTAATACAATAAAGTGCAATGGCCAGCCAATTCGAATAAAATAGCCCTAAAATTTTGTGCACAGATTATATACCAGTAAGTAATCACCAGCAGTTAGAGACTAAAGGGCTGAGGTGTCAGAGTGCTTGCCTGCTGTTCTTGGTCAACGGTTAGGTCTTGTCTTTTTTTTTTAAATGAAAAATTAAAGAAATATTTTTTAATTAAAATATTAATTATTTTTATGCCTAAAATAACTGTTCATTCATATGATACTTGAACTATAGTTAAAATTTAATTCATAAGCATTAAAATAATTATAAACACATCTTTAATGGTGATAAATAATAATTATAATGTTGTACATGATGAAAAATTTTTGTTTAGGCTTTATTATTCGTAAATTTTAGAAATTCATTCTATATTTATTAATTAATTTTAAATTTATCTTTCGTTTACTACCAGTAATTCTATATTTCTACATTTAATTACATACAAAATCAGAATGATAATTATCATAAAAACATTGGAAAAAATATTTTGACATCCTGCACAATTAATAAAGGATGGTTGTTCACAAGAACAACGGTTCTTTAAGTGATTCTTGTGCAATTTCACCTTCAACCTCTGATAGCAACATCTTAATTTATAGAATATTTTAATTATCTGTATCATGCTAATTTAATCAAAAAAAGATATGAAACACTTCAAAATCCAAGGTGAATAACCATGTTGTTCAGAGTTTCTAAAGGAATAAGAGTAGCACTATAGAAGAATTTCATACGATAGTGAGTAAAAACAATTGCACATTTGTCCCTTTTCAATCATTGAAATTTTGTGCCATCTGCCTACGCATTTAATAGATTAACAGCTGCTCTTTGCTATTTACATTTGATCATTAAAATATTAGACAGTCCGCAAATGTATTCAATGCATTAACATCTGCTCTCTTTTGTTTTCAAGATAAAGTAAAAACGAAGTATTTGTAAATATAAAAACCCAATAATTTAAAACTTTAATGATTTTAAGATTACAATTTTTATTACATTTATTATTTATCACAAGTAAAAATGCATTTAAAATTATTTTGCTGCTTATAAATTAAATTGTAACTATAATTCAAGTATCATATGAATGAACAATTATTTTATTCACAAAAATAATTAATATTTTAATTAAAAAATATTTCTTTAATTTTTCATTTAATTTGAAATAATTTTGGAAAAAATAAAAATGAAAAAAACAAGTGCAATGATACTTGAGCCATTTGGCTGCTAACTGCTAGTGATCACTTACTGGTATATAAGCTGTGCCGAAAGTTTGAGGGCTATTTTCTCCGAATTTTCTGGCCATTGCACTTTATTAGATTAACGGGTGAACACCCTAAAGGTATGCTACTAATATGGAAAATTTCATCCCAAATTGAATTTCCCAAGTCGTGCGCTCTCCTTGTAAGAAGAATAAGTCTTCTAGATGCATTGAGTAAATCTTCTAAATTATTAAATGGTAAATGAAATCTACTGCTGACAGAAAAAATACTAATCAAAGATTTGAACTATACAATAATACATGTAGATTTCATTGCTATGTTAATTAAATCAAAAAAATGTTCTCAGATTTATATAACACATTTTGAAATATCAATAACTTTAATTTCTAGATAAATAAATCTTCGATTTTTCGGTCAGCTTTGCCAAATATTCTTGCCAATAGCTATAGATTCTAGCAAACCTACACGAATCACTGATTGAGCACCTCTTGTCGATGGCCAACAGATGACTGATTAGACGTTAATGGCCTGAACGCAAATGCTACTGTACGTAAGTGTCATAACACCAAAAAAACCAGGATTGTCCTGCGTAATCCGAGCCCTCTGTCATGTCATTAGCAGAGGTCCTGCTTTGTCACATTTCATATCTTCTTCATCTTCTACGTTCTCTGCCGCAGAAGAGTATAACTTTCGTTGCACAGCAAACTGGTTTGAAACTGGAGAGAGTGATTTTACTACGGCAGTGATGGCCTACGATAAGAATCAAAAGAAAATGCCGACTCCTCTTGCAGTCAGATGTTGTTTATGAACTGTTAGCTGAATGTTTCTTCAACTTTTGATCGCCACACGGAATAAGAAGTCTGCTCAGGCAGGGCGAGATTTCCTATAGGGCCAACCTAACTCATGGCCTAGGGTGCGGGTATACAGGCGCATATCAAGAAGAAATAACAAACCAAATATTTACAAAATATTATTTTGAAAAGCCATATGAAATGATGTTTTTGAAATTTCCATTCGCTACATTAAATATATTGAAACACACATTTTTTTTTTTTTTTTTCCGTCTTCTGTGGACCTTACCGTCTCTTGCAATTGCACTTCTTTGCATTGAAATTGAGTTAATAAGATCTGTCCACTTCAATGAGTCCAATTCTATTCACGGACAAAAGCACGAACAAATAAGTTTTAGATGGTATTTAAGACAATTTTCAAGAAATTCGATGAAGTATTTTTGCAGGTGATAATGTTGCGTTAGTTCATAAGTAGAGGAAGGGCACTTCCTCTTCCACTTAATAAATAATTGATTACATCCAGACGATTTTGAAATAAAGCAAATTTATAGATAATTGTTACTAGGCAACGGTGAGACTTTTAACTAATCTACCTTTATTTCTGTTTATTTTTGTAAATATTTTATATAAGAAGTGAAAGATAACCGTCAACTTTTAAAAACCAAAAAGTTAATTAAAACCTTAGTTAATTAAATTCTCACAAAAAATATTTTTAAACTGTATCAAAGTTCTAAAAATTAGCTTATCAGTGACACAAATTTCATTTCTGTTCAATTTGTTGCTCTCATTTCAATAATTTATAAAAAAAATTAAATTGTGCATAAAATTCATAATTTGTAACAATATTTTTTTTTATTGTTGAAGAACAAGAGTAAATACGAAGAGCTGTTGCAAGAACAACATTAACAAAATTCTGGAAGAATACTAAAGAAAAGTTAAAAGGAGACAATTAATAATTTATATCAGGACCAATTATTGATCTGGTTTATTTTAAGGTTTTTTTATTAATGAAAAATTAACTATTTGATTAATTGTACCAAAACATTCTTCAAAACCTTTCTTATGCTTCAATGTTTATGAACGAAAACAAAAAAAAGAAACAAAAATGCAAAAACGTTTTGAAACAAAATTGCTGAAAAGTTTGGAAACAAAATTGCTGAAAAGTTTTGAAACAAAATTTCAAAACAGTTTAAGACGATAAAATTGCCTTTGAAAATCTTGAAACTGTTCAATTTTAATTATTTAGATGACCCCTGTAGAAGTTTTAAACCATAGAATAGGGTGGGCCTAAAAAATCGAATTTTGGATTATGAAATTCTAATTGTGCTGGAAAGTTGCATTATCCCGTCAATAGTAACTAAGCAAAATTTCATTGTCATTGATTAATATCTTTTGCCTCCTAAAGGCGGCCAAAGTTTCAAAAAACGGCCATTTTTTACTAAAAATAATAAAAATTAGAAAAAAGGACAATCGTTTTCTAATACCAGGAAAATTGTCTACTAGTTCATCATAATTAACTCTAAAAAACTTTAACCAGATCAGTTAATAACTTTTATAACAATGAATATCGGGAAAGCTGAGTGATAATTCCAGAGAAAAAACTTCAAAATTCAAGCATAGAAAATAGCGTTTACAATGTAACAATACACAAATACAGATATTTTATAGTTTTTAATTAAAAATCGAATTAAAATTTCTAAAATTCAGTTTTGCATGTTCCGAGACATCGTTAAAAAAATTCAGAAAAATTTTGTCCGTTAGAAATAAATAAATATACACAAAGATGTAACCTTGTTGTTTTCCCTGGAACCTTTCCAATGAAAACAATTTCATCTATAATTTTTGTTTACCAGCCCGGACATAAAAGTCCAAGCTTTAAACTAAAGAAGCCATATTATTAAAATTAAAAGTTGTTGTATTACCCACAGAGAAGAAGAATCAGAGGTCTCACTCCGGAGTTTGATTAACTATCGCAGCGCCGCCTACCGAGGGCACTCTAACTACAAACCACAGAGAAACCATAACATGACGCCATATTGGTTTTCATCACAGCTGTGTAGAATCTTTCTTGCTACAAACCATAACACGACGCCATTATTGATTGTATCGAACGAAAAGCAAACAAAACGCCGCCATGTTCTGTTGCTGGTTTAGTTCTTGCTGCAGCTGGTCAGTTTGACATACTATTTATTATAATCAGGAGTTTTTTTTTAGAATTAGATACTTTATGTAGAATCAAGACTTGTGGCTATTCCAGTTTAGTAAAAGTGTTCGACTGCTTCCCCATTCAAGATTCCTGGAGATGAGAACGGTAAGTTTAAAATGCGTTACAAAATTTTTTATGAGATGTTATTTAAATAACTGAAAAACTTCTAATATTTAAAATACTTATTTTCACTTTTTGTATATAAAATAATAAAATTTTGTTTTATTTTTGTGCAGTTGCTGAAGCATAATTAAAATGCCTACCATATGGAATAATCTGACAAAAATGTGCATGAATTCTTTAAATTCTTTTTAGTCCTGTTTTTTGACAGATTTATTTCTACATAGTATGACTTGGTAATTAAAATAATTTTAAAAGATATTAATGGAACCCTTGCTTATTACTCTCACAAAAACTTATAATTATTACTACGATGTATTGTGAACTGTCAAAGTAATAAACAAGTTAAAATTCTTTTATCAGTAATTTAATATTGAAATACAGCTGAAAATCATAAATATTGCATTTATAATTATATTGATTTTGAGTGGTAAGTTTTAGTTGAGTTTTTATAGTATGAAAATTGTTGCTGTTATTTGTGCTCTAAGTTGAAGTAATATTGAGATGTTCTATATTTAGTATGTGTAGTTATATCCGAAGCAAGCTTTTTTTACAAATGCCTACTGTGAAATAGAATGAAATGAACTGATTTAATATCTCTAGTCTGTTTAATGTTTACACTTATTTATTATTATTACATACTGGTTATTAGTATCTTAGAAATAATTCAGTATCTTAGTATAGCATCCTTATGCAAATTTCAATACCCTTTTAAGAAGATTCTTATTTTTATTAGTATTTATTTTTAACATCGTTTTCCAGAGGCAAATTAAAATATTCATTCTTATTTGTGTAAATAAAATGTAGGAAATTTGTTTAATAAGCATATTGGCTAA
>BGPR01009353.1:0-34087 GCA_013235015.1 Araneus ventricosus | reverse complement strand
TTATTATTAAATATCTTGAAAATTGTTTTCGTTGAATAAAGTATTTCTAAGTATTTAAATTAGCATTGTGTATATTAAAAAAAGTTGTACAGATACAAGATTAATACTCCTTTAAATTTTCTGTCAGTTGTTTCATTCATTCATGCAAAGGTAGTCAATTTTATCATTTTTTTTTATTTAAGGTGTGTTTATGTGTTTCATTGATTTTATTAATTATAAATAATGAAACTTAGAGGCCTGAGATACTTAAAAATACCACCTCTTTATGTAATATTACAACAAGTCTGTTTAGTTATCATCACACCCTTTATAATGTCCATTATATTTTGACAAATTCCTTTTTTTTTTACAAAAATCCTTTATCTTTAAAAAATGCACCAACTAAGTTCACTTCCTTTGAACAAAAAAGACTCATTTTATGTCATATAAGCTCTGGAGACAGTGACGAAAATGTTTTATCTTATAATTTCAAGTTAATTTGCTTTAAAAATGTGTTCTCGTGAATGTGTAGAATGTAAAACATTAATCATGAATGATTTTAAAACTTCAGATAATCATACAGTTTTTTTAATGATTATGGTGTTAGTAAATCTGAATATATTAAAGTATATTTGTATAGTTAGTATTTTAATATAGTTATAATAGTAATTTAAATGTTAAATATTTTTCAATAATCACCTACATGATGTAGACAGCTTATATTTAAATATCTTAGATAGTGTTGGAGAAAATGTGTTATCTTATATTTCAGGATATTTTTCTAAAAAATATTTGTCGCTTTATGAATGTATTGAATGTTAAAAGTTAATGGTAGATGAGAAAATTTTAGAAAATCATACAGTCTGTTTTGTGTTTTAAAGAATATGATATCAGTAAACTGGCTTAAATTAGCCAACAAATAATTTGTTTCAATATTTTGTCAATTAGCATGAATGTTTTTTGTCTAATTTAATTTATGTTCGCAAAGAAATAGTATCAGCAAAAAATTCAACATTGTCAAATATAGAGGTTTTTTAATGATCACCTGGAACACAAAGAAGCACAAAGTTTTTTTTTTATTTCCTCTTTAGTTCGAATTATGAACCATGATTTCAAATCCAACACAAGTTCTAAAAATAAGTTAAAATATGTTTCCCAATTTTATTTTTTTTTATTTTATTATATTTCAGATTATAAATGTTTTTGAAAAAAATGTGTTTGTTGTTTCAAAATCATAATTTCAAAAATCATTATTTCATAATACAACACTTACCAATGCTAGGTAGAATTATGAGGTGCATTGGAAGTTTTAACTCCTGATAGGGCCACCCTAGGAGCTAAGTTCATTCAATTAATGTCCCTCTATTGGGTTTTTTATATAACACTTTCTTATATCGAATATTTTTTATACTGTATATAACAATTAACTCTGGTTTCTAGGCAGTATTTGTTAGAAATGTTATGTTTTGTAACTTATTATGCTTGTTCAATAAAATTAACATTGTTTTAAATATTTTGTATTTATTGTAGCATCTTGTTTCATAACTATATATACAGGTATTTAATTTTTTGTGAGAGGGGGTTGTAAAAATTCTGAAAAATTAACTATACAAATGAATTTCCTCTGTGGAAATTACATTCTACCAATATTTTTTTTTATCTTGCAGAAGAATGAATGTGTATTTATTAAAAACTGTTGAAGTTTTAAAATATTCTGAAGGAGATAGTATAATAGTAACTAAAGCAACAAATATAATTTGCTGAGTTTAAGAAAATTACAAGTGAATAAATTACCTATATTCTATCAATTTTAGTATCTTAAATAATAATGTGAATTTATGAAAAATTAACTTATCGTTGAAGTTTTAACATGTTCTGAAAGAGGAATATTATCTAATTCAATAAAGATTAATTTCCTATTGGTTTAAAAAATTTAGGATCTGAAAGAACTTTTCTTCAAAAAAGGATAAATGAAATTATTCATATGAAAAAAAACTTGAATCTTCTTAAATTATAAATCAAACAGGTTAAAAATTTTTGGTACCCTAGGAAACAGGCAAATCAATTTTTTAATGTTTTGAATGATATTCCAAATTTACTTATAATTTCTGTATTAAAGAAAAATCAATTTAGCGAGATCTAAAATAATTATATAAACAATAATAAATGGCATTACTATTAAAGCAATAACGTTTTTAAATTAACAATATATATAAAAAAATTTGCTATTCATATATTTAATAATCGTCGAAAAACGAATTGAAAATATACACAACAAATTATTGTTTACATCGTTGTCATGACGATATGAAACGGCTTCGTTTCCTTCGCGTCACAATGACGTAATCAGGTTAGTTCTCTCTGCCCGCTACAGGTGGCGTACTGTCTATGTGAATCGCAATGTTAAAAAAGTTGCCATTACGGTCTATGGGAGTGAGACCTCTGATTCTTCTTCTCTGTGGTATTACCTTAAGAAGAGAATTTATATAGAAACTTTTTGAATTAAAATAGTGGTAAAACTTTTTTGAATACTTTCATATGCAGTCGCGGTTAAAAATTAGAGCCCCTCGGCATATTCTGCCTTCGACAGTGGGGAATTTGCGTGAAAAATTACTCTCTCGCGATTTTTTGCCTAGAATATATATTTTTTTACATTTCTTTATTTTAACTCTGTTATATAATAGTTTATGACCGTAAAAAGATTGTAAATATTAATTACACATATTAAATTAAATATTTTAATCAGTGTTGCAAAAGAATGCTATTTGTAAGTATCACCATTTTAAATAATGTACCATAAAATAAAATTAACAATTTTTTTTTTCATGAGATTATTCTTGAGATTTTAATTCTTCACTAATATCATCTTCTTCGCTGATGGCGCCTTCTTCACTAATTTCTTCAGAACCGTCACTTATCGCTATTTGTCCGAATAAAAGCATCTAAGGTTTATTCGGTAAAAGGTTTATAGAACTTTCTTTTCCTCATTTGTCTAGACGAAGACAAAAAAGGGGTCGGAGGTCAATAACAGTCTATTAATAATATCGATATTTTAATAATATCGCATCCTTCAAATATTCAGCAAGTCGTATAGCCGTATGGTCAAGCAAGAACTTGGAGATTAATTTCAATAGAAGTTTGTGTAACTTGGTAACTATTTTTGTTGGTATAACATTTTTGGGGGCTTTTTGTATTAAAAAAGTAGCAGGGATATATATTGACTTAGCACATAATCTTACTATTTCGTATTGATTTCTCGCTAAACCAGCTTCTACAAAAAGTGAGAGGGCCTCTGCTGAAGTTAGCTTTTACGTTTTACTCTGTAAAGTATGAAATCTTTTTTCTGTATTTTATTGCAGGCCTGGATTTAAAGTAATGTCTTTAACAATTTTGAAGGCATCGATTTTTTTTTTTCAGCTTTGAGGTTCATTTGAGTAGCAAAAGTCAGTTCACTGCAGTTCTTAACTTCTGTGTCCGCTGTTATTGTGTGAGCACATGTTTCTTGAAATAGCTTGGGTTGATGTCCAGAAGGCATAAATTCTGAATTTTCAGGCGAAATGAAGGTAATAGATCCCTCAAACCATTCCTTGTTGCTCTTTAAAACGACTTCTTTTTTATGTGCCGCTAACCACTTTGTTTTAAGCTTATATTTAAAATACGAGAGCTTATGTTATCTGTTTCGTTACCATTCAGAGTAATTTCATATGTTAAAAAGCTTTCCTTCGAGGTATATCAATCTCATGTCGAATTCTTTTTGGCGACATTATTTTATGAGACTATATAGATACTTTCTCTTCAAAACTTTCATAACTGATGTTAAAGGAGATGCTTATTAAATATACGACAAGCTTTAAAAAAATTCCAAATATTATGTAACGCTATTTGTTTGTTATCATGGTAGGTTAGAGTTATTTTAAACTTTCCCAAATAATTTGGACTGTAGACAAGCACGTACATTCCTACACTAAGAATTTACAATTTACATATACAGTCCTCTTCCTACTTATTCACAATTCAAAATACGCATATTCAAAATAAATATTATTCCAGTGTTCCAAACTCTTCTTCAAAGTATCTAAAAATATTAATAAAATAAATAATAAAACGAAATAATTCCAAATTATTACCTTCACAAGTGTAAATTCTATTGCTCGAAGTAAAAAATATCAAGCTGCGTCATAAGGCTCCTCCATTAGCGATTTGTTGCAGCTTGAGCAGGTTTCCGGGTTGTAAAAAACATTGCATCCACACTTTTTCCACACTTTGGTGAAACTATATCAATTTTTAAGAATCTTAAAAAAACTTTACTAATACAGTAGAACTTGGCTAATCCAGAGCTGATGGAATACAACAAAAATTCGAATTAAAGAAAACTGGGTCTAAAAATGAAGAGTAAACGACATTCTTTAAATTACACATGGTAGTAAAGGGTTATTTTTAATACTTAATAATTTTAATTGGTAATACTCTATGAATAAATTAACAGTAAATAATTTTAACCTTCCAGAGGGCGCGCGTATCTTCTGGGATTACTGATATACTGCATGGAATTACGTATTTATATCGTGTTGTTTTACAAAAATAAATGCAACTTTTATTTATGCAATCTGTATGTATTAACTTAATAGCAAACAAAGATTATAGAAATAAAAAATTGCACTTAAATTTATAAAACAACGATATAAGTATGTAATACGACGCACAATATAAGTATCTCCTACATACGAGCGCCCACTGGAACGTTAATAAATAAAATGATATTAATTATAATTTTTTTAAATAATAATTTTAATAAATAAGGAATTATGATAAATAAACAATATACAGTACTTTAAATAAAATTTTACAATGAAGCTTCAATATAAATAAAACAATCCACACGGCGACGATCCCCCTGAAATTATTTTAAAAGATTGTATCTTTGTTTTTATTCTAATTGGCTTACTTTCCACTTTGAGAATTCAGTGATCAGCGAAAATGGCAAAAAGTAATAAAAAATGTAAAAGGAAGACGGAAAATCGATCAAGAATTAAGAGAGAGACAGACAAGAGTTGCAAAAAGTTTCGCCCCTTTCCAGACTCCGAAATTAACGAATCCATAAACTTAACAAAATGCAAAAAATTTAGATTTAAAAAAAATCTTTATACAAGAGGATTTTAATTTTGCTTCCGTAGGGTAAAATAAAAAGTATTGCATTTTACTATCATTTTTATAAACATTTTCCTTACAAAACGTCCTTTTAAGTAGTACTCGCGATCCCCTTCCAATATCATCAAAATGTTATACTTTTTCGGTTTCTCATTAAAGAGCTACCGGCAAAAAACAAGAAATACTATTTTAAAATCTTAATAAAAAGCTTCAGATTAAATAATGAAAAGAAATTCGGAGTCATTTTTGCAGGTGGAAGTTTTTCATTAGTACACAAATCAAAAGAATTGGCAAAACTCACTCATACAATTATCAAAATCGGAACATCCATTCGAATGTTGGCAAAGAAAATGAAAACATTTTTATGTAATTGTAGTAAATTGTTTCAGTTTTATGAATGATAAATCGTCTTCGCTTTGAAAAAGGATAAAGTTTTCTCCAGGAGAAGCATTTTGGTCTTCCGAGGTTAGGGTTCCAGGAAGGAAAAGCTTTCGCTGGAGAAAATAACGTGTATGTATATTTTTTCCCTCTCTCTCTCTCTCTCTCTCTTTCTCTATTCGTGAGACTACAACTTTTCTCTGTGATTCCATCAAAATAAAATAAATTTCGCTGATTTTTCATTACATATTTATAAAGATTAAAGCCTCAAGCTAGTAACAAATACAAAAATAAATTCAATGATATTATAATTGCGGGCAAAGGTTGGAGAACATATTTCAATATATGGGACACCGAGATTACTGCAGATTCCGAATTTTAAAAATTTAAATACAATGTCAAACAATATATCCTGCGGCTTTATGAATTACGCCCTCTAAATGACAAAATGAAATCAAACGTTATAGAGGTGTATGCGAAAATACTTATTGAAATTTATGAATATGAAAACATATCGAAAAATAGAATAAAAAATTAAAATTTATATGTAAAGTTTCTTTTTTTGAAATTATTGAATTTTGGCAATTATGCAAGTTTTTTCGTTGTTATATGCATAAATTCCTCTTCAAGTATAATTCTACAATACAATCATATTCCAGTCACAATACAAAAGCGGTCAAGTTTTCAATTATATCCAAAAAAATTAAATTAAATTAATAAATAAAAAATATTTTGTATGTGCAATGCTGTATCTTAAATATATTCAGTAACATACAAAATCTTACGAAATTTAATATAACTACACATTTTCAGTGAGTTCAGGATATTTTTTTGATAGAATTTTAGGGTTATTTTAGAGCTCAACTTAAGAATTCAAGTTCTCAAATATTATTTATATTGATACTTTGTTTGGTAAAGAAAAATAATTGGAAAACACAGCAAATGAGATAAAAAAAAAACGTGAAAAATTTTATTTAAAAACTTTTCATGAAAACTTTTTTTCTTGTGACAATAAGAAAACATGCTTAAAATGTTAAACTGAAACCATTCCAAGGCGGATCAAATATACTTCAAATACATTACACAATTAATGAAGGAAATGTCTGAATTATCAGTTTCTACCTAATTTTGAAAGGAAAATTAATTCGCTATATGAATTGTAATGTTAAAAATAAAAATTATTATAATATGTGATTATCAACATCACAGTTTGCGGAATGTATAGAAAAAAGTAATTATACTGAAAAAGATGGAACCAATTTCAAAGGTCATAGTGGTAACTATGGGTATTTTTGAATTTTTAATGTGTATTTACAATGACTGTTTTTATAATAGATAAATTCCTCAAAATAAATGCTTAGATGCACCATTCAATTCTTCTAAAATGAAAAATTGCTATATCAACTAAATTTAGGGGAAAAGAATAACACAATTTTAGAAATTTTTGGTCTATTAAAATATTTTAAGAAATTTAAAGCAAATGCGTCGCATTTATTATTGAAATGATGTTATGATATTATATTAAAATATTTATAAAATTCTATATTGAATTATGAAATATCAATTTAATTATAATTGATAACTCTTCAGATTTTTATTTACTTACTTTTTTATGTTTTACTTTTTGTTTTATCTTTCCTGTGCATTTAAAATGCTCTGAGGATCCCGTATTTCCATTGAACGTGTATGTCTTGGATCTACGAGCTCTGGCATCATGCAGTCATAAAAGAAGTCTTTTAACTTCTGCGCCATTTTTGTATTCCAAAATTCAATATCACGTTCAATTCGTTGGCTGTACACTCCTAGAGGAGTCCACAGAAGAAACAAACAGTATTTCCGATTGGTAACATGTAGTTGCCCTTTGACTTGAAAAAAATAATTATTATTTTTGTTAACAATTATTTCATTGTTTTTATATCAATTTTTAAAAAAACGAGAGCTTTTTTTTCTTTTATCGCCTCTTCCGGAGTAAATTTAACGCATGATGATGGACACTTTATTTCAAGTATTCCGCCATCTCCGATAAGGCCATCAGGGGTAGCTCCCGAATAAGGCTCTTCCTTTTTCACAAAAAAATTCGTTTGGCTCAACTGATTTTCTCATTTTAATTTAAAAACCTTTCAGACTATAAAAGGATTTTGTGAAAAATAATATTTTATTAAAAATCGTTTGGTTCATTTGATATTCTCGTTTTAATTTTTTTTAAAAAAATCGTTTGTTTCAATCATGGCATGAGGCCAGCTGAAAATAAATTATTAAATTTAGGCGAATATTGACTAGTCTAGTGATGATTTCCGTGTAATGATTTAAAGATTGTAGGTACAGTTTTTTATCAGGTAAGTTCTATCTCTTATTTATGAAACATTCAAATATCTTTTAATTTCAAAATTGCAAAATTAATTCTTTCTCATTATAATTAACTTTCCTGTTTCACGATATTTTATGTACTATTTCATGTCATTATGAATTTGTTAATTTAAATACATGTTATGAACTTGTTAAACATTCGTATTTAATACAGTTAAATAAATTTTGAAATTGCAAAAATAATTGTTCCTCATTATAACAAGCTTTCCTATGTCACAGCATCTTATTTATTATTTCATGTCGTTACGAATTCGTTAATTTAAATACATCTTATGAACTTGTTAAACATTCATATTTAATACTGTTAAGTAAATTTCGAAATTTCAAAAATAATTCTTTTTCATTATAATATGTTTGCCCTGTGTCACAGCATTTTATTTACTATTTCATGTCGTTGCGAATTTGTTAAATTTAATACATGTGATGAACTTCAGTTAATAAAATTATGAAGTCTGAATTACAAATCGATAAATCATTTGCAAATCACCTGCTGAAATCTATTCAGGATTCGACCGGAAAACGCAGTGCCGTCACTAATTGTTCGCTACACTTGAATTTTTCCAAGTGATAATCGACTAATTAACAATGTCGACCATCAAAATGGTTGTCGAAAGAAACGAAGTGCTGTCAGCTTGGTGACTAGACAGGACAGCGCTCTTATGTTTCACTCAGTTTAGATATTAATTATGACATAATTATAACTTCATTACTGATAAATGTAATGCATACTTGTTAGTTTCGATTGCGGCCATCATAACAAATCGCCAAAGAGTGGCCTAGTTGTTGATGACTCAGTAATGTGTTCTCTAGTCTTACCATAAATTTAAAAGTGTAGTTTTGTAATTAAATAGAAATTGCCATTAACTATTTTCGTTGAATAATTTAGCTAACATAATAAAAAACAAAATTTATCTCTTGTAATATATTGTGTAAAATAAACATAACATGATAATCATGTTCAATAAATTCGTTAGCAGTTACTCACATCATACAATCTTCAACATATAAGAAAGAAGAAAGCGCTCTTTTCAACATCAAAACAAGGAGCTCTTAACAAAAACCTCGCTTTGTAAACATATTTAGTTACATGTGACATTCCCTCTGTTTAATACTTATCTCTCTCTATATATGAAAAAATCAATAAAACTGTAATAAATAACTCAAACTTGCGCGATAAACACACTTATTACATCCTGAGCTCATCGAATTACATGCATTATATTAATTTATTTTAAATGCAGTTTTGCTACGAAAACTAAATTACCATAACCTATATGCTGAATTAACACTGTTCAAAATAATGAAAAAGTTTAGCACATATAAATACAAAATGAAAAACATACCATGATAACTATTATCGATAAAATGATTTTCAATTACTAACTTAATACAGTTTTATATTTTCATCGGCGCCAGCGACGATACAGTAAAAATGAAGTGCCCTAATACATTTCCTTTATAATTTTTAAAATTTAATTTATAGAATCCTACTTATAAATTGAATTAAGTTTTTTTCCCTTGGGATGAAAGGTTTCTTATTCTTACAGATTAAAATGCCAAAATTGAAACGTAAATGTGCCCAGCAACAGCAGAATCTTCGAAGAGATATTATGCGCAACGTTCGAAATAAGAAAGACTTACAAAGAAAACCCAGAAAATAAATGGAAAACAGTGAATGCCAGAATAAATCTCAACAAGTTATTAATTTTAATACGCATACTAACATTTCATAAAAAAACGAATATTTTCTTTCATTCGATTACTTACATTCATGCAAAAGGCCTATGAACTTATGCATTATTTAAAAAAAGTCAAAATTGCAAATTATTGAAAAAGGGAAAGGAAAAATTACACAAAATTACCAGAGCTATTGGATATGATAATTTTCCCGGGAGAAAATAAGAATTTTTGGAGAAAAGTTTTGTTGTACAGAACTTCTTTACGCATCAAGTTTTATCGATTGTAAAATGTAAATCGTTACTTTGAAAATAGTATTTATAGAGCAAAATAATTTAAAATGCTACTACTGACATTTAAACGCAAGCAGAGAATTCCTCTATCTAAATGTGGAGACGACCCCTTTTATATTCAGAACACAAAATGTCCAATATCTTCCGATCTATTCATGACATATTAACCAAACTTTATTTTTGGGGGATATTTTTTCATGAGAAATTTATTTATGACATCAAAAATGGGTGTTGCTACTGAACATTTTGAAA
Organism: Araneus ventricosus; assembly: GCA_013235015.1. Lineage (NCBI taxonomy): Eukaryota > Metazoa > Arthropoda > Arachnida > Araneae > Araneidae > Araneus > Araneus ventricosus. The sequence goes on along the minus strand of BGPR01009353.1, from coordinate 23,993 downwards.
TTTGTGCAATTTTAAATATTTAGATGATTCCGTTAGAAGTTTTAAACCATAGAATATTTTAGTACATGTTATTTCCTGAGAACCGATACCTTTCTTATCAATATGCAATGAACGATGCAGAAAATGCTGGTTGGCTACTTTTTTTCCCGCGACTGTACATCTAAGTGTTTCAATGTTAAACTATCTCTGGGTAATGAATTCTGTTTGAATGATTCTAAGGAAAATATTTTCAAGCTATAATTACTAAATTATTTCGTATGAAAATTGTCATTCTTTCAAACAGGCTCATACAAGCGTTAACATTATAATAATTGCGCTGTTTTCAATTAGATGAATGTTTATGTATTGTGAGCATTGTAGTTGCCTTTATTGAAAAACACTCTTTTGTAACACGTCAGTTGACAGTTTAAAAAGAGAAATTCCATTAATATAACAAAAATCGTCATATTAACATAATATCCCAAAAGGAGAATCATTTTAATTTAATTTATTAATTATTATTTAAACCTTAAACTGAAATAGTTTATAATCTGAAATGTCTTAGCATTTTTCGAAATAATATGCACCTTGCATAAACTATAATTCTGCATTCAGGTCACTTCATTATGTCTGGTTAATATACATCAAGAGTCAAGAAAGATAAAATAAGACATTGAAGTGTTTAGTTGAAAATATCTGACTCTTTAAGCTTAACTCGATGTAGTACCACTTGAATATTTGCATCCTGATTCTCTGTGATTTTTTGAAACAACATATTATACACGCAGCAGTATGCAACAACACATATTATACTGGGTGGTCATAAATTATTGGACGGATTTCAAAAATTAATAATAAAAACCTTATAATGTAGCAACTTCGTTTATTTCTTTTTAAATGAGAGAGTGTCTTAAAAAGTTTTGGTAACGCGCCGTTACAGCTCACTAAATCTGCTGCAGAAGAAACGAAGTTGCTATATTACAGTAAGTTTTTTATTAATTTTTGAAAGGGGTGTAATAATTTAATAATTTATGACCACCCTGTATTTTGAAACAACATAGTATACCTAGAAATGGTCATTTCAAAGGGTAGGAGATGCTTTCATAAAATATTAACCTTGCTATGTATTTGGTGCAGCATGTATCGCTATTCGAAAACAGAGCTTCAACAAACTTCATTGTAAAATGTTTGTCAAAGGACAATGAATCATTTTACAAGACATTTATTTGGTAGAACCATTTTGGTAGAAGTCATTTTTAGTGTTTGGTAACATTATAACAAAAAACAATTACGCCATCTTAAAATTTAAAAAATTGTCTTTTCTCTGTCTTCGTTGCCACATTTTTTTTCTAATATTAACATCATTTTCTACAGTTTTCCAATATTTGAAATGTATAATTTTGATGAAATTTGATCATCCCAACTGTTTCTAAATAGATGTCATATAACTACATCAATAGATCTAACAGATGGCGTTGAAACTTCAAAATTAGAAAAAAATGTAACCTTATTGTGTTCTCGCTGGATCTTTCAAATGAAAACAACTTCTCTAATTTTCGTTTTCCAGCCCGGACATACAAGTACAAGCTTTAAATTAAAAAGACGTCATTCGTGGACGTCATTCATTTTTCTATGAATGGCAAACGTGTCGTTTCGTTCTACCAATATTTTAATGTAAAATTTATATAGAAAAATTTTACATTAAAATAGTGGTAGAACTTTTATGACCGCTTTCATGTAAAGTCGCGGTTAAAAATTGGTGCCACTCAGCATTATTTTGCCGTCGTTTATCATAATTGCGACAAAAGGTACCATTTTACAGGAAATAAAGGGTATGAAAGTCTTCGTTTCTACATTTAGATAATGAAGTTAACAACTTACGTTTTAATGTCAGTGGTAGAATTTTAATTTATTTCGCAGTTTAAATGATTCTCTAAAAGTATTGATTCTAAATTTTACAATCGATAAATATTTGCTATGTTAAAAAGTTCTGTAGAATTGAAATTTTTTCCAAAATTTATGATATCCAAGAGAGCTGAATGTTTCACACGATTTTCACTTTCGACTGAAAAAATTTTGAGCACGAAGCGGTAAAATTTTAATATTGCTTAAGTATTTACTTGGGGTTTTTTGTATGAATGTAAGTTATTGAATAAAAGAGATCATTAATTTTTCTGACGAAATGTTAGTATTGATTCACAGAGCGAGGTCTCCGTTTTAACTCGACCGTTCAGCAATTTGTCTGTCTGTAAATTTGTTTATTACGCAATCACAACCAAACGCGTTATTCTGTTTTCTTTGAATTTGGCATGAAATTTTCTTGAAGCAACAAAAACCGATGTATATCTAGAGATTTTTATTTTTCGAATTCGCTTCAAGATGGGGACCGTTTTACAGATTTCAATGTTTTGGCGGGTCAATGGCGAGTTTGGCACCATTAAAACATTAGAATCATCTTGATAAAGGCGAGACATTTAAAAGGGATATTGATAAAAGCAGGTATTTGATTGTAATTTTATTAATATAATAAACAGTAGACGTATAATTGTAAGTTTGTTAATACTGGTGAAAGCAAAGATTAGTGTAAATAATTTGAATTGAAAAAAATAAAAAGAAAAAAAACAGAGAGATAAGATTCTAGTTCCAGGTTGAGAGTTGTTTCATTCCTGTTTATTTCCATTTCATCTTGTTATTCGTGAAAATTTTTCAGTGATTCTAAACAAACGTTTCGGGTTATAAAAATTTCAAGACGATTATCTGTTATTTGTGTAACTTTTTTTGCGTATTTATCAAAATAATTTTCATATTGTCGTGATAAATACCAATCTCATTATTTTATCAACATACTTCTCCCATCTTTTGTCACTGTTAAGGTTATGATAGTAAAAATTGCTTTCTTGGGAAATTAATGTCTTTAATGTGCAATATTGTGCATTGACTGTAAATATAGCTTTGGAAAACAGTGTATATATGGGTGAAAAGAAGGTACCTCATCCAGAGTCAAATTATGATGTCCGGTGTCCCTGCAAACAATGCTGTCTTTGCAATGAATGACAACTTTGGCTAAACCTTTAAAGACTGCAATGAAAAACAAATCGTAGTTTTTATTTGTGGGGTGGGGGAGAGAGGTCTACTGTTCACAGAACTACTAGAGAGTAAAAAAGAGCTTTTACGGTTTCTAAACTATATTAATCACTTTTGTGACCGGTATTAGCCAAATAAAAAGCTTTTCTCATTTCCCGGCAGCGAAAGCGTTGCTGTTTAATTTCTTTTTTCCCCATGCATCATTCTTGCATAATTAAAAAGCAATTACGCCTCATTATACGTAGGGAAATAAATACGGCTTTTTTGTTAGGTGAGAAAACACCATTGGAGCAGAAATTCCACACAAAAGGGAAATTCATCACTCATTTTAAGTATTTTGCCTTCTCATTTATTTAAGGTTCTTTTAAAGATGTTGGCAATCAGTAGTTGGCAGAGGTTATATTAACGCCCCGTTTTGAAGCTACACGAAGGCTATTTTGGGATGGAGCTCGTAGTCTTCAATCATGGTCAGATAACGAGGACGACACCTGAGTGTCCACTCCCTTTCCAAATTTCCACACCACGCCAGCGGGAGGATAAAAGGAGATAACAGTATAGTTATATATCATTTTGAAGCTGCACAAAACCTATGTCGGGACGGAACTCATAATCTTGAACAGTGGTCAGATGACGAGGACGACACCAAATCTGTTATGTCTTTTCCAAATTTCCACGCCAATTTCCAATAGGAGAAGATTACATTTACTAAGCTTACGTTTCGTTTTTAAGTTACACAAAGCCTATGTCGAGATAGTCCTCGTCACCTTGAACAGTGGTCAAATGACGTCCTCGTCACCTTGAACAGTGGTCAAATGAGGAGAACGACCTCTGAACCGATACTCCCTCTCCAAACTTCCCCACCTCACCAACGAGAGGAGTAGGGGAGGTTAGAGTTGGTATACTTACGTTTCGTTTCGAAGTAATACGAAGGTACCTCATATTCTTAAGCCGTTGTCAAGTTGCGAATACGGCGTCTCAGCTGCCACCCTCCTCTCCAAACTTTGACGCCACGCAAAAGCTATCAACATTCAACTGGCAAAAGTCTCACATGCAAAACACATCTCTGATTCAATCGAGTATCGAACATGTGATCTCCCGATTCTGAAACCGAGAATCTCCCTCCTTGCCACCGCAATTTAAGGGCCAGTGAATTATGGTGGCTCTAATACCATTGAGTCTAGCCAAGTCCATGAGTCAAGGATTCATGGTAGAGGAGTAGTCTACTGCTCAAAGAAGGTCAGGAGCAACTTGTTAGTACCTCAGGTAGATGTCTGACCAGGGGTCTCGAGCTCAAAGGGGGCCCCAAAACGAAGAATTTTTTTAAAACATTAATCTTATTTTTTTATCAGACATAGTTTATAATATTTCGGGCCATAGAAAAGAGTTCTACTGATTCAAAGAGTAAAGAGAGTAAAAGAGATTTTAAAGAGTCAAATGGATTCAAATACTCGATTCTCTTCCTTACACTGCGAAGCTAAATATAAACGAGCCATATTGTATAAGTATACGAAAAGTCAAAAGAAGAACACTCCCTCTAACCAGTGTTCGTTGATTGAGAGCTAGGATATACAGAAAATAGTCTTACTATGTGATATCTCCTTTCGGTTTAGCTGCATCGGTGCTACATAAAGCTTAACTTCTGAGCTAAGAGAAATACTGAACGTTTCAAAACAAATAAAGATTATGCAGGATGCCCACTAAAGTCCTAAATCCCTCCGATCCACTTTAAGTTACAAATGATGACAGTTACAGTCATAAAATTGGTGTCTATTAGGTATAGCAACATGGCTATGCGTTAAGTGACGAGATCGCTTTCACCACTACCTAACGGCAAAATTCGTCGTTAGCGTTCTTATCTCGAAAACAGTATGATAAACCGGGCAAAGGGCAGAAACAAAATGAAGAGCATCATCGGATTAGTTCGAAAAGATTTCTTGCGCTCTTAATGCATAAAGATATTAATGGTAAGAAGAGCTTGTATGAAACACGCATTGTTTGGTTGCTAATTCCAAAAGTGTGATGTCAAGAAACGCGAGTCAAAGAAATACTTACTTATTATTAGACTTATTTATCCTTAAAGCTGAAGAGTTCATTTCCTTCTTCAAACTGCTGATTCGGTCGGAAATTACGACTAAACAAATGCATGTTTCATGTGTTCTCTTATTAGTACTAATTTGAACAAGCCATCTTTTTGTACTAAATCGATGATGCTCTACAACTTTGTAATTGACTTTTTCCCTGTATCTCGTACCATTTTCGATATAATAATGCTAACTCCGAATTTCGCAACTAGATGGCGCTGTATGTGGACACATAGCGCAGAGCATAGCCACTTGCCTACACTTCGACAACACTTTTATTACTATAGCGATTGCCGTTCTGAGATTAAGGAAAGGGTCTCAGGATTTTAGTGGGAGTCCTGTATAGAGTGCAAAAGTTGAGAAATATGCTTAATATCTCCATGAATTAAATATTTTCTCTTGTTTTTCATTCATACTATAATGAATTTGAACGGAAAAGATAAAACTTATAAAAATAGAAACAGGCCTTGCAAGCGTTCACTGATCTTACATATCCTCACCCCAAAAGATCTTTACCCGTAACAAGAGAGCTTCGCCAATTAAACTCGAGAAGACCGATTGGCGAGGAGTCGTTTCAGAAAAGTCTACTATTTTCAGAAGCAGGGGTAGGGAGAATGGCCGTAGAAGAGTCTCGTTTGGAGCTTAATTAAATTCCTCACTGTTTTTAAAACCTCTTCATTCTGGACTGGAATTTCTCCCGAAAAAGAAAGGGGACTGTGCACACATTGAGTGGTGTTTTTTCATTTGCCGTCATTATTGCAATTAATTTGATTAGTAAATTAATGGAGAATATATGTATAGTCAGATCTCAGTAATGCCATAAGCGTGGGAGATGCAGTTTGGCACGATTTGGATTCCATGTAAGCATGCCAATATTGCCAAATAAGTTATCATTACTTTCCCATGTAAGAAATACACAAAGAAAAATTATTGTAATCGTCAAAGCATTTAAATTCTTTTCGATTTTTGCATGACGCAATTTGTAAAAAGGATGATTTACAAGCTATTTTTTCTGGGGGAGGTATATTATTTTTAAAATTTTCGCATCGCAGTGTGCGTATGTATAAACGCAGTAACTAAAAGAATGAAAAGTATTATAAAATAAACTTAAAAGCATTTTTTGAAATGTATTAAAAATTGGAGAAAAACTGTACGGAAATAAAATTGATGTCACTGAAAAGTTAATTTTTTGAATTTTGAAGTGATGCAAAAATAATTTTTTGCGATAGCGTTCTCCAAAGTTTTGAGAAAAAGCGCAAAAATTCCGACTTATTTTTAATTACTTAAAAATCGAATTAAACTTTTGAAAAACCCTTTCTTAGTGAGTACATACTACCAAAGAAATAACTGCGAGAAAAAAATTGAAAGCTTTATGTGCAAAGATTTGCCCTACAGATAAGGAGACCAACCTTTTTACAATGAAAAGGAGGAAACAAGTAAAAGAAACATATTATTCATTGCAACAATAATATGATAAATGCATAATAAAAACATTTGAAGCATTTTATATTGCAATTATGCTTACACGTGTCTATTAATTATTATTTAAATGAGTAGTTTTCCATTGAATGAATATTTTCTTGTCAATGTATCCTCTTTGTAACGTCACGACCGATGGCCTCTGTTCACGGCCGAGCAAGATGGAGACAAATGGTTGTCTTTCAGAAATTTATTGACAGCTCAATCACATTTATGCAAATTTTCAATATTCATTTCCTTGGTTATAATAGTAAATACACAATTAATAAAATTGAAATACCCTCGAGAGGAGGTACTGTACTCTGATCGAGAAGTTAGAACTAATTGAACGTCCGTAACAGGACCGGGTTTGAAAAAGTTCCAATTGAACTTGATGGAGGTATCTCCTCATTAATTATATCTCACTAACTTGCACTCTGTTGGACAAATTAAGAACGGTTTCCGGAGTTCTACGTAAACTCCCGCAAGATCAATCCCGAGGTACGGGTCTGTCCGCAAAACACAAGAAATCACAATCCCTATCGGGAGCACTGCAAGTATCGATTCGAAAAATGCTCATGACCTCTCTGGTCCCTGTCCCCAGAGCAGCCAAAGTCGATTTCCCCTTCAAAACCTGAATTCACCATTTATTACTCTTAAGGTCTGTTCACGAGGCAATCGCATTCCATTTTAAAAAGCGTTAGTTCTCGACCAGCATTCATCTTTTCGTTATCGCTATTCACACAAAAGGCAAATTTTTCTCTCTAGTCTGTCAGCTGTCTAACTTTTGTATTCGCCTAAGAATAAAGCATTGTCCAGTTTCAAACACGTTGGCGACTCTGTCAATAAATGTTTTTGTTAGGCCCCGCACCTGTGACCCCGTCTAGTCTCCGTCCAAGTCAGGTATTGTCCCTTTCCAGACATGGTAGTTCCTGTCAGAAAGTGTTGCATCTGATCGCATCTGAAACTCTAAAATAATTGCTAGGCAATTTTGCTATATCTTCTAACAATATATTTCTTAACAAGAAATATCCTTCATATTTAGGGTTGATATACGTCCAGTATATACGGGATTGTCACCGTATTTCACTGCTCACTCCCGTATTATTATTCGTCCCGTCTTCTCCCTAAACTCTGAGTCGTTACAATTTTAAATTGACTTGCGCTCAATTTTATAATTATGTGAAAGAGGAAAATGATATAATATTAAGAAAGTAAAGTACAACTTTAAGATATAAATAGAAAAAAAGTATTAACCTCGTATCATTTTTATTTTTCTATTTGTTCATTTTCTTAGATTGCCTAAACTTTATTGATTTTTTATCCCCATTAGTAAAATTAATTGATTATTAATAAAATAAACCGTTACCTACCCGCTTTTTTTATGTTTTATTTACTTAGCACTTAAATGTCCCGTATCAGTTCCTTTCAATTATGGCAACCCTATTCATATTGAATTTTTCGGCAAGTGCTGCAGCTAGAGTATCAGCATTCAATCTCGATATCTCACTTGTCCAAAAATCATTAGCAATCGAGAAAAAACCCTTTCAATTGCTGCATTAGATCCAAGGCAACACAGTGTAAATTGAACAAGAATAAAAGGAAGAAAGAAATTGTGACATGGAATATGTTCATTTCTGAAATGGTTGAATAATTCCACGCATCTTTTATCATTTTCAACGTGCGTATTTTCCCACTGAATCAATATTTCAGAACTTAAATATATATTCAGTCTTCTAATTTTACAGGGATCCGGAGATTTACAGACTAGTCTTGAAATATCGAAAAGGAGGACGTGTAGGAGGACACTTTTCGAGGCAGGACAGAGCTTACGAAAGAAGGAAAAGTCCTCTCTAAAGAGGACGATTGGCCACCTTAGTATAGAGTGATTTTCTCATCACAAATGACACCTCACGCAATTTACAGACAGTATGCAAGCCTATGCCTATGACATTGCAAGCTTATATACATTATCAGAAGCGGCCCGAATTACCTTTGCCAATTGGGCAAGGCAATGCAAGCCTATGCCTATGACATTGCAAGCTTATATACATTATCAGAAGCGGCCCGAATTACCTTTGCCAATTGGGCAAGGCAAGAAAAAGTGGAATCCCAACCAACGATTATTTTTTTGTTTGCTTTTAATTCTACAGTGGGTTGCCAATGTAATGTGGACAATTTAAAAGTTGCATATTTTTTCGAATATCTCCCGAAAATCTGCATGAATTTTCTTGGAATTTCGAACATGTAAATATTAGGATTGATCTCACATTTTACAGTGAAGATTCGATCACGAGAGTATTTAGGAGACCAACTAGAAAGTGATGAAGACAAAAAAATTTCGACTCGTGCCATTTCAAAGAAAGCTGATAACGAGATGAAACTTTCATTAATGGTTATGCTTGATATGCATAATATTTACATGCATTTTCGTAAACATAGCACTAATATTCGGGAAGATATAAAGGTTTCTTAAATAAATCCCAAATTTTTCCGCATTTTTTTGCTTATAACTTGCAGACTTAAATCAAATTGTATGAAACTTACAGAATACTTGACAATATGTTAGAGAAGTGTTGTTTTAAAATTTGAAGTAAATACTTTGAAATCCGAGTATTTTTAGTATATGAATTTTTATTGCGCATGTGTGAAACATAGCTTAATTTTCATTTCATGAATTAAGAGACAGATATATAAGGCAACTTATATAAAAATTCTCAGTTCAATACCATAGCATTCAGAAAGATGTCGGAATTGCAACTTGGTGTATTTCAGTACACTCTAAGAGAAGTTAAATGATGAGGGTTCTTGCACAAACTGATGTTTTTGAATCTTTGATCAGTAATATTGAATTTTATGAAAGTTGTTGAATATCCTGAATATTCATGTATACGCATAAGTTAAATACATAATTTAAATTACAGTTCGACGATTACTATTCGAAGATTCAAGTTTAAAGTTTAAAAAATAGCAGTTTGTATAAGAACCCTCATAATTTAGCTTCTCTTAGAGTGTAACGAAATTCACCAAGTTACAGTGCAAATATCTTTCTGAATACTAATAGTATTGAACTGGAATTTTTATATAAGTTGCATTTTATATCGGGTTCTTAAGTCACGAAAATAAAATTACGCTGCATTTCGCACATGCACAGTAAAAAATCATTTAATAAAAATGTTTCCTTTTCTCTTCTTTTTTAATTTATTATTTATATGAAAATTTCTTTTAATATTCAAAATATTTACTTCAAATTTTAATACAATACTGCTCTAACATATTGTCACGTAATCTGTAAGTTTCATATAATTTGGTTTAAAACTCTGCAAGTTATAAACAAAAAACATACTGAAAAATTTGGATTTTTTTTAGAGAAACCTTTATATCTTCCCGAATATTTGTGCTATGTTTGAGAAAATGCATGTATATATTATGCACATCAAACATAACCATTGATGAAAGTTTCATCTCGTTATCAGCTTTCCTTGAAACGGGATGAGTGATTTTGTTTTTTTGTCTTCATCACTTTCTGGTCGGTCCTTTAAATACTCTCGTGATCGAATCTTCACTGTAAAATGTGAGTTCAAGCCTAATCTTTATATGTTCACAATTCTAAGAAAATTCATGAAAATTTTCGGGAGATATTCGAAAAAAATATGCAAATTTTCAAGTGTCCACATCATATTGGCAACCCACTATATAATGTCTGCATTCTAAGTGTCAAACAAACTTTTACTTTGAAATATGTATGTTATACATGAAAATTTGACTTAATATCATTATGGTGAGAATTTTTAAACTTCAGCTATACTTAAGATTATACAGTGATCTTATTGAAACTAAATTAATATATTCAACAAATTTTAAAACTATATAACTTTATTTCTCAAGTCTATTAAAGCATTCTTTTTTTCCCTCACATTCTCGTTTTAGCGCCAGGTCCGCCTCTGAACATTATCATTTTATTATGATCAGAGGGCAAAATAATACAATAACCGGGTGTCAATTTACCCGTGCTAAACTCGAATGTTCGAGAAATAATCATAATACGGACAGGACACCATTAATCTTCGCTATGCAACGGCTAATAACACAATTAATGCGAAGCTGCTTGATCAAAACAAAAGAAAATCTCCCTTCTGTCGGCCTTTCAGAAGACAGCTGGAACTGTTTCTGCGGAATCAGCTGAAAAAGACAGCGGGAAAAAAAGGCGCGTGTGATCTATTCGCAGATGCTGCTTAGACTCGAGTTCAATGTCATCCATCGGCTGACGTCTGAGCTTTTTTGCCAGACAGCACACGGTTTTGGATTCTAGCGCCCAATTTTGTTAGCTGGTAGACAGAGCGAGTGAAAGAAAGACCTAATAACTTTTGAACACAGTAGCCTGCCCATGTCAACCAATATTTCATGATTCAAATCAGACTGAGAGAAAAACTTAAGTTGGCTGTGTCCTAGGTACGCCATCATATTTTTTATTTTCTCGTATACGAAGTAAATAAAAAGAAAATTTTGCAATCGTCGAAAAATTCGACCTCGAATAATAGATGAAGGTTTAGGGATGACTTGATGATCATGTCGAATTGTAATGTGGCCGTTTATTTTTTCCCACAAAACGGGATATCTACTAATTTTTAGGTAATAGTATGCATATTCAAGAAAACACGTTTCTCCAGTTTTTACAATGTAAAGAACGTACGAAAATAAATAATTTATATGAACTTGTACTCCTCTGAAGAATAAATCTTTGCTTCAGAATATTTGGTATCGATTTGAAAAAAGGATGAAATTCTTGACAATATGTCTTAAAATTTTCTTTGGTAATTAATTAAAGTAATTAAGATTTAGGTAATAAATTTAAGAAGTGAGACTTGCTATTGTACTTTTTCGCTCGTCTACACCTTATTTATAAGAGAAAAGTGCCCGGAAAGATAGGATATATTCAGAAATTCTACAAAAGCTCGCATGATTCAAATGATGGATGTGAAATTGTTTGATAAATTCCACTCCATGACTTTCGGTTGAAACATTCCCACTGTTTCATTCTGTCCTATTTACGATGTTATGTTGTTAGAAATAAGTGCGGTATAGCAGGCTTTTGACTGACTTAAATATGTGTGACACGTATAGCGCACTAACCGTCATTGCCGTGTAACTAGACATTACCGCCGGATTTTTTTTCGTGCTTTGTTTTTGGAAATTGTTACCGTCTGTGTTTTTTCTTTTTTAAAACGGGACATTTGGGTGTCCCGAAGCTGTGCTTGGGGACAACGGGACAGGCTACCAAAAAACGGGACGTATGGCCCCATTACGAATATATAGGGTTGCATAAGTCCCTTATTTCACTACTGAGTCACGTATTACTATTTGTCCCGTTTTTGTCCCTTATATTGATCAGATATAATAAAGCTATGCGAACACGTATTCGCCATTCCAGCCCACAATGCAAGTGAAGAGAATATTTTCCTTAATGTCAACAAAATGGTCGAACGAAAGAAACAGGTTGTTAGTGGAGACAATTTAAGAAATGCTGATTTGTCATTATAGTTTGAAAATGACTCACGCCCAATTTTATAATTATGTTAAAGAAGAAAATGATATAGTTAAGAAAGTATAATCAACTTTAGAATATGATTGGGCTAAAAAGGATTAGCCTCGCATTATTTTTATTATTCGACGTGTTCATTTATTTTATTAGATTGCTTAGCCTTTATTGATTTTTTTATCACAGTAAAATAAATCTTTACCTATCCACTTTTTAATGTTTTATTTATTTAGCACTTGAACGTCCCGTATCAATGCTTGGCAATTATGGCAACCCTACGAATATATGACTTCAGGTTTAGACCATCTTGCGTAAGGGATTTTTTTTCCTGGAGTTATCTCTTGTCGTCAGTCTCTGAAGGCGATATCTCAGAAATGTAACAAGCTGGACGAATGAAATTTGGTATGCGGTCTGTGCACCTAACTTGCAGATTTCTATCAAATTCTGGATAAACCCCGTCAAAGGAAGTTCGTATGGTATTACCACCAGAATTGTATAGGGTATCCATAAATTATGGTCGGAATTTCCTTACCTCATAACTTTTGATTAAAAAACATTGCAATAAATATTATTACCTATTCATAAAGTCTAACTTAAAAAAAATTTTAATAATCTCAACCAAGTTAAGTAATTTCCATATTGCAGCATTTCGCAGCATGTAACCCATCGACACTTGACTGGTTCAGTTTCGATGTGCCTAGACTAGGTTAGTAAAACGCATGCAATCTTTAAGGGACAAAAGTTAAGAATTTAAGTATCTTGAACGAAATAAGAACAAGACTTCTAAGAGATAGCAGCTAACAAAAAATCTCTCGTGAAAAAGTTGCGGTAGTCTTAGTTCAGTCTTGATGAAAGCCAAGTGGTTGAATTTCTTGCCGCAAAAGACCGCCATGTGTAAATTTCTTAACTTTGTTCGTGTTATTAACCTTCCAGCGGGCGCGTGTATGCAGGAGGTACTTATATCGCGCATCGAATTGCATGTTTATAACGTGTTGTTTTATAAAATAAATTTAAATAATTTAAAACTATAATAATTTAAAACTTCTATTAAAGTAATCTGTATTTATTAGCTTTGTACTAAACAAAGATCATATAAATAAAAATTTAAACCGATAAAAAAAACTTACATTTATTTTTTTAAAACCTTAAATTTATTAAAGAACGATTTGTGTAATAAGATGCGCAATATCTGCATACGCGCTTCTGCTGGAAGATTAAAATTTTTTGAGTTATACCTATGAATGCGTAACATTATTTATCATCGTGTGCTTTAATCAAAAATTATGAGGTAAGGAAAACTCCGACCATAGGTTTGTGGACACCCTGTAGATGTGCATCATATGCTGAACCAAACATGTGAACGAGTTGACAATCTGTCTATTTGTCTATTTGCGCGTATGTGAACGGGATAGCCCAAACATACAAGATAGTGTTACTAAAATCGATCAGTGGGTGTGCGATGAAAGCAGCCCAACAAGCTAGAAAATTGAAAATGATGCTTTATTTAACGAACCCGATTATTAATATTTCAGAAACTCGAAGCACAGGTATCACGAAAAGAGCAGCACTTGCACAAATTAGCAACTCAAGCAAACAGCAAATCCCTAATAATAACAGTAATAGAACTTTCAATAGCGCTCAGGGTCTATCAGGTGACCAACTTGCAATTGAACTAAGACAAGTCTTCAAAAAGATTGTCTTCCCTCGTTTGCAGCTCGGTATTTATACTCTTTCCGACAGGATTATATATTTTTTATTAAAGCTATTTAAAAAAGTATAAAATATGCTAAATTTGTGTAGAAAAAATATTTACAGGAATGGAGTTTTTGTCTGCTCGTGGAATTATAAAGGGAATGAAAAAATAAAGGAAATGTAGCACGCAGTGTGAGTGCGGGGCAGAGGGGGAGAGCAGCTTTGGCAGTTCAGCCAAGGGTGTAGGATCATCTCTGTACGGCCCTGCATGAACATTCCATTAATAGAAAAGAGCGCAATTATTCTAGACTTAACGCTGGTATGAGGCTGATTTGAAAGACTGACAGTTTTTTATGAAATAATTTAGTAAGCATTGCTTGAAGAGATTTTCCTTAGAATTATTCACATCTGTATGCATTTTCCAAAGATAGCTTTTAGAAGTGCATAAACGTATTTATTTAAGTTTTACCACTATTTTAATACTAAATTTTGCTACATAAAATTTTTTTTCGACTTGGAACATTTAAATAGCAATCATAAATACGAAGTTCTTTATTTAAAGCTTGGAATTTTATATCCGAGCTGGTAAACGAAAATTAGAGTTGAGGTTATATATTGAAGGATCCAGGGGCGATGAGATTCCATTTTTTCCTGCTTTTGAGGTTTCAGCGCCATCCGTTAAATCAATAGCCGTAGTTTTATTATATGTATTTAGAAAAGGTTAGGACGATCATTCTCCTCAGAATTCTACATTTCAAATATTAAATTGAGGTTATGTTAAAATTAGAGAAAAAACTGTACGACAACTAAATTGGTATCACAGAAAAGATAATTTTTTATTTGGTACAGAAATCATTTTTGCGGTATAATATTTTCCGAAGTTATCAAGTAAAAACGCCTAATTCGTTTAATATGTAATTAATAAAGATTTTAACAAATGGACCGAAGTACACATTCCTCCACCACCTCAATATTATGTTTGTGTAAAATTTCATAGCTCTATATCCAGCGGTCTACCATACGAGTTCAAACGCACGCAAATTCTTCTTTCTTATTAGTAGAAATATATAAATTTGCTACAACTGTTTTTAACTAAATTTTTGTGACATCTTGGTTTTCTGTATTGCCTCAATACTTAACTAAAATGAAAAGAAAATTACATTTAATATTGTTAGTTACGTAGCAAAAATCAGAATTCTTGTTTCGCGTTCCTTGCAACATTTCAAAAATTTGAACCTCATCGTTTCTCCCCTGGGCCCCTCATTTGATCCACATGAATGATCAAAACTTGGAAGTTGCAATGCGCGAAGCTAAAAGCTCTTAGATTGGATTATTATTAGTTTCCGATACGATACGTATCGTATACCGTACAGAGAAAAAGGAAGTTTGTCTCTCGGGTTCGATAAACAACAATAGACAGCGAGCATGGAAGTTCAACATACAGAAGCTTCGAATTCTCGAAACGAAATCGTAAAAATTGCCATAATGATTTGTTGTGTAAAGTCTATCAAATGATTCTAGAGACTCGAATACAGAACAAGTTTAATGTGAATTCCAAAAATTCTTTAAATCAGGTTTTAAATAAGCGAAAATTTTCTAGCAACACATTTTAAAATATCTTCCGACTTGGTATAAAATGTATAACATTGTCTTGTTTCGCAATCCCAAGGAAAACCATCGTCTTCTGCAATAATTCTGCTTTTTCTTGCATTTTTTCTACAGTGACCAACCATCCTCCTTCAGAGACGACAGTCCTTTTTGCAAGTTCTGTCCTTCCTCGAAAAGTGTTCTCCTGCATGTTTTTATGACGTATTTATCATATAATAGTTGAATTGGATGGCTATGAGTTTTAGTGCCACTTTTACTCAGAATGAGTGCTAAGAGATTTAGAGGAACATAGACTTCACCAATGGTAAATCAGATGGGGTACGTGTTAAAACCTGTCAGGCAAATGAGGGGAATGGGCTGGAAAATGGAATTCAAGTGCAACGATGGGAGAATAAGAGTATGATGCAGCGGGGCAAGGTAGCATGTGCGAACTATGGAGGCTTAAGAGGTGGACCATTTTGTAGTGACATAAGGAAAGGCATATTTTCCATTTGTCATATAATAGTGTATTCTGTAATTTGTTGAAATGAATAAAGTATTTATTTTATTTACGGTATTTTTTCTTCAATTTATTTGTGTCCTGCTTTTCATTGCAAAAATGTTGATCCCTTACTTATTTCACAAATGTGAAAGGTTTCTGGAAGGAGAGTATATAACCTTTCTCTGCTCTCAAGGCCAGTGCAAGGGTACGTTGCGCTCCAAGGCAAAGAAAAATTAATGTGCCTCATACCAATACACCTGCATGTTCACATGCATAACCAAACATAACGTAACCAAATATAAACAAATTTAATATGCTTTTAAAATTAGAGAAATATTTAAAATGTGATGAAAAGAAAAACCGTTTTCAGTAATATTCATTAACTTGAATTTGAAACATTAATGATTCATTAACATACTTAATAATACATTTACAGTAAGATTTAAGGTCATTTTATGTTGCAATTCAAAATTTATTACGAAGGGCGGAAGTCCGACAAACAATTGACAGTTTCGTTTGATGGACAAGTGCTCTATCGTTGTGGCGACCCTAGCCGATTGCTTAGGATCACCTAGTGGTAAAACTGGCACTTTATGCTGTCCATAGTTGATTTATCTCATCTGAATTGTTGTGACAGTAGTAACCTTACGAAAATACAGGATGGTCATAAATTATTACACCCATTTCAAAAATATATTTTTTAAAAACTAATAATGTTACAACTACGTTTTTCTAAATGTTATCATATTTTAAAAAAGTTATTTTTCAGATAGATTACGGCGTTCTAGGAAGTTGTAAATTATTGCACATCTCCCGTTTTTGAGAGCCATTATCTTCGAAACTATTAAAGCAAGAAGAAAAATAAAAGCAGGAATTTGTAGGGAAATCTACGCTCTGTAATTTGTTAAATCAATTGTAATTCGAAAACTCACTAGTTTTCGAAATATCCAAGAAAAACTAAAAAATGAAAACCAGAAAACACGCACATCTGCTTCTGCTCATCAGTAACCATTGCGTATGGAAATCTTTCGCTGTAGCAAATTTAAAATGCAGTAATGGTATGCTACCTATATGGAAAAAAAAACTTTTTTATTTGCTCTCTCATTTTAAAAAATGCAATTATATCATTATCATTTTTTATTAATTTTTAAGTGAGTCTAATAATTTATACCATCTTATAGTTCTATCTTAAACACGTATTGTTTAGCAACGGATTCGGAAACCCTCCGCGCTTTTGCGCATGAGCCGGGCGGAGTTATTTTCATCAAAATAGGGGGAAAGTGAAGAATGGAAGGGTGACGTTTACGTTCTACTGAGCGTGATCTAACAAAGAATTCCGGAAATGCGCTCATATGACTCATTGCCTGACACCCATTTACGGTGTAAAATCGTCCAAATGTGGTAGTCTCGGAATCCGTTGCTGAACAGTATGTTGGAACTGCCTCTCCGTAGCATAACTGTGTCCATTGGTGGGTTGATTTATTACAAGATGACAGAATTCCATATATTCAATAAAGGTGAGCTCGTGAGTCGTTTACTTAGAAAATTACTACACGCATTGCAGTGATGCTGTTAAAATTGATTTCTTACGAAGGTCTTCATACTTTTTTGAGACATGCTCGGCGTCTTTGGCCGATGTCTAGAGTTTCCACACGCCCCATATATTCGGAACTGTCACCGTATTTCACTACGCAGTCCCGTATTACTATTCTTCCTGTTTTCTCCCTAAACTCTGCGTCATTATAATTTTGAAATGATTTGCGTCCAATTTTATATTATGTGAAAGAAGATAATGATATAGTAAATAAAAAAGGAAAGTCTACTTTAAAATATAACTGGGGAAAAAAGATTAGCCTCGTATCATATTTATTATTATACGTGTCTTCTATTGTCCAAACTTTATTGATTTTTTTTATACCCGTTAGTAAAATTAGTAAATTATTAGTAAAATAAACCGTTACCCACCCACTTTTTTCATGTTTTATTTATTTCGCACTTAAACGTGTCGTAACAATGCTTCACAATTATGGCAACCATACCGATGTCTAGTCCACAAGCCTTTTAGACATGACGTCGTGGACACAAATGTAATATATTTCTAAATATGTTAATAAAGTGGGTAAAAAAAGTTTCCGTACGCAGCTATAGCCAGATATTAAAGCTTAATTTGTCACACAAAATCTTTTGTGAAGTAAACGAAAATCAACAAATTGGTTCAGCGCAAATGTATATATTATTTACGAGTATTAGAAAGAATAAATATTGCGATAATTAAAAATAAATTTAAGAAAACAAAAAAAATGCCACTAGCGAGAAACAAAAAAAAAAGTTTCCGTAGGGTATCCTTTTTATATTGACCAAGTTGTATTTAATGGTCGGCCGCCCTCTTTTGACCTTTATTTCTACTCTCAAACGTTGTGGAATGAATCTTGCGAGTATTTGTTTGTTGTTTCGGAGAAATGTTGCTTCAAATGCCCTGATAGCACTTCGTAGTAGACCTTGTTCGAAATGTCATATTTTTTCAACTGACGACTGAATTCTTCCCATAAATGTTTGATAGAGATTAAGTTGGAAGACTAGGGTGGACTATAAAGTTGTTGTTTAACATAACAGAGGCACCATTCTTGACAAATCTTGGAGGTATGTTTAGGATGATTGTCCTGATGGAAAGTAAAAAAAGGACAATCCAAAAGACAATTTTTCTGCACTAGTTAAGACGTTTTGCTTTAGAATGTTACGATACATGTACCTATCCATATTTCTTCTATGAAGCATAAATTGCGGTCACCAGCAACACTCATACAGATACACACCCACACCATGACGCCAACTGACCGATGGATATTAAATTTTTGATTCAACTTTAGAAAGGACCGATTCCCAGAAAAAGAAGAGATAACTTAGATGCTTCTTCGCAAACTTGAAACACTTTCTCCATTACAGAGATTTATACATGGCTTGTTACAGGCCCCACATCCATTGCAACCTGCTTTTATAATGACATTTCTCACCGTTTGAGGTGTCACTTCAATGCTATAATCAGCCTTTAGGTTAGGTATACTGCTATTTGAGGGGACTTATTCGTGGATTATTTTGAACCTTACCCATGATATTTCTTTGATGCAGGTGGTTTAACTTCGGAGGTCTTTGGGATCGATCTCCATCCTCAAATGTTTGCAGCTCACGGCATGTTTCAATAATATATTATACTGCAGACCTCATTTTATTAATGATTTCACAATTTTTTTTCCTAGATAATCCATCATTTCTCAACTGAACCAAAAACTTAAGAATAGTTTTAGGAACATCATTTTTAATACGATTAGGTACAAGCTAGAATAAACAACTGTTGCTGTCATCCCTTCATTACACATAGGTAGGCTCCAGTTTCGAAAATTTACTGTGGGTCACTTATAGAAAACTTCAGGAATCATTTTCATATTGCGTACGGAAACTTTTAATGCATGAAATTTCGCAGTATCTCTTAAATATTTCAATTTCAACAATTGCCATCTTTTGTAAAGACAGACATTTATTATAAACTCATGTTCAAGACTCAATTTAAGCCTATTTCAGTAGTTCCTAAAGGTATGAAGAAAAGATTAGAAATTATACTAATTTATTCGTAACATTGGCTTCCGTACGGAAACTTTTTTTTACCCACTGTATGTTATATGTTAATATTATATAATTAAATATGTTACTATTTATTTTTGACCGAAATACGAAATAATGAAATTCCCATAAACATCTATGACAAAACATGAATGATCTGTTAATGAAAGACTCGGGTAGGGGACATCGTCTTTGCGCGGATTACGTTTACTGTATTCTCAATGGTAGGGAAGGGAAAAACCTACCGGTTTTTTTTTTGTTCCGGTTATAACAAGGTTTTTTCTCCGTTATTTTTTGTTCCGGTTATAACAAGGTTTTTTCTCCGTTATTTTTTGTTCTGGTTATAACCGGTTTTTGTTGTTGTTGTTGTTGGTGTGTGTGTGTGTGTGTGTGTTCGTTCGTTCGTGTTCTAGGAAATAGGCTTGATTGTAGGTTCGATTAGACTAAAATTTGCCATATTATGTATGAAGCTCAGGTCTGATTAGACTAAAATTTGCCATATTATGTATGAAGCTTTGAATTTCATCGTCTTAGGTCAATCAACGACAATCCCTTCCTCTAGTCGTCTGTTGGTTGGCGGATTACTGAAAGTCTTTATGAGCAAATAAATATTGGCTGATTGATTGATCTCCTGTGAAAACAGTATTAATAAAAAATGTTGTCCACAAACGGCGTATGTTTTTTTATTTAAAAAAAAACGAAAACCTGTTATTTTGAGCCGTTATAACCGCCAGGTGTAAAAACCTGAATAACCGAAAACTGGTTATTTCCGCAATAACCACCATCTTACTCAGCATTGTCGAACTGCAATAGTTCTTAAGTGTTATCGAATATCTGTTAGCGCATGTTCTTTTGTTATCTAGGTCTTCTCTTCGCCAGCCAAACAGCAAATAAAATACGTGCGAAAATTAATCGAATTAAAGTGAGAGCAGGGGATTAATCCACTCCAGCGCAGGTGCTCAAATATTTTTTCAGAACGCACAGTAGCCAAAGCACACAGATGTATTTTCGTACCGCTGGCAGACAGTCAGGAGAGGAGACGAAGCTGCGTCTTTGCGGTGTTTTGGTTGATAAACGGCCAAACACAAAAACTGATGACAAAGGTTGCGACCCTTTTTTTGTTATTGCTTTCAAGTAATGCTAGAAAAGAAACCAAAGACTGTTAAGTGTCAACGTTTCCGGACTAGCTCAGTAAAAAACAAATTGGAATTAAAGTGAATGGATCCCTTGATTACTGCAATTAATTGGATGTACACTGCAATAATCAAAGGATCTAAATGTGGATGAGTACCTTGATTATTGCAGTTTAATGGATGTACACTGTATATATCAAAACCGTGTTAATCAAAGAAAAAGTTAATAGAAATAATTATCATAAATCTTTTGAAATATAAGAATTTAAACATTAATTATTCTTAAATGACACACGCGTTTCTATTTTATTACAGGTTCATATGAACATTAAGAGGTTTAGCTGAAACATTAAACAAATGCGTATTTAATTTATTTGTGATCTAAACTAAACATTCATTATTACTTTCTCTTACATAAGTATACAAGAGGTAAAAATGGAATCGTCAAAAAATTCGACCTCCTCAATGGGTCCGAATAAACCTTTTTTGGAATTATGTATCTGTATCTGTCGGTGTCTATCTGTGAACACGATACCTCTAACAAAATGAAATTTGGTATGTGGTTACATCAGAATTGTTGATCTCTGGCAAATTTTGAACCAAATCCGTCAGCAGGTTGACTATATGTCGACAGAGATTTTTCTAAAATGCATTTCGTCATAAATTTTATAGAAATCTAAGATTTTTATTTAAACCTTTAGCTGGTTTTCCCATACGCCGTACGTTCATCAAATTAAAACAATTTTAAACTTATAAACTAAAACAAAGACATTCACAGACGTTATAATTCGATACAAAAATTATGTGGAATCCATAATATTTAAACTGTCATTTAGGTTCTAAATAGAATTAAAATACAAACGCATTCCCAAATTGGAAGGTGTCATCTAATTAGATAGTTGAGAAAACAAACCAGTTAAGGGGTTAAAGACTGCAAACCATATTTCATCAGTCTAGCTCATTGCGTTTTTGATTATCTTGTTCGTAGACCAATCGACATAATTCCAAAAATATTTCTTTCGAACTTATTGAGATCTAAAACATGGGGATTCATCAAAATCTGACGATCAAATTTTTTTGACGATTGCGATATTTGTCTCTGCAGGGCAACGTTGCTTGAATCGTACCACAGCCCAAGTCGTATCTATAGCGTTCTGAAGTTGTTTTCATCGAATCAGCACTTCTGACGGCAGGGAGATGACTACTATCATCGACGATATATAGTCCAGTCAACGAAGAGTTTTTTTTAAAACAATAATATAGTTTTGCAAATTGGTACACATGTTCGTGAGGGGCTTATGATGAAGTCCCCGGCCCTGGGGGTTGATCTCGCGACGCCATATTGGATTGCATCCCCCCCCCTTTTTTTTATAGTTTTCCCTGAATATCTCGAAAACTATTCAGCTTACAAATTACAAATGATTTAGCAAATTAAAGATCGTAAAATTTCCTACAAATACTTACTTTATTTTTCTTCTAGCTTTAATAATCTTGGAGGTAATGGGTGTCAAAGGTTGCCGACATCTTGGATTTCCTCCCTCTTTGCAGTTTTTCTTGAATATCTCGAAAACTATTGAAAATTAAAATTACATGCGAATTAACAAATTAAAGAACGTGCAATTCCCTACAGATAGGTACTTTGATTTTTCTTCAGGTTTTAATAGTTTTTGAGATAATTGGTCTCAAAACGGATGAATTTGTAAAAAATCGTAATTGATAGTACAATAAACGAAGGGTTTGAAGAAAAATAAAAAATTATATAGTTTTTAAAATTGGTACAAATGTTCTCGAAGTTCAAAATTGAATAGATTTCGAGATATTCAAGAAAAATTTAAAAAGGGGATGAAATCCAAGATGGCGGCAAACTTTGAGGTCCATTATCTCCAAGACTATTAAAGCTGGAAGAATGAAAGTATGTATTTGTAGGGAATTTTATCTTTTGAATTTGTTAAATCATTTGTAATTTGAAAACTGAATAGTTGTCGAGATATTTAGGAAAAACTAAAAAAGCGGAATGAAATCCAAGATAGCGCCGCGAGTTCACCCCCCACGACCGGTCACTTTTAGTATGTTCATAATAAGCTCTTCATAAATACGTGTACCAATTTTCAAAACTATATGATTTAATGTTTTTTTCATCCCCATTTTGGACCTTCGTTGACTGGACTAGTAGTACATTCCTGCATTCGGTGCGGAGGTTCGATACTTTACAACCTAACCTCAAAAAACAAGGAGGTTTCAGGTCGTTTTCGCATTTTTTTGTACCTTTTGGTAAGACGTGCGACAATAATATTATTAATAAATTGGTGTTATTTCTTAGGTTATCATTTGTACTGCTTGAACTGTTGCTTTTATGTAACGATGACGTTCTGGTTACATTCGTTCTTTTAATATGCTTATTTAAAATGTTGTTAAATGTGCCATCGCTTAAGCCGTATCATAAACGGTGTTTAAGTCGTATCAGGTACGACGTAATATTGTTACAAACTTGGAAAGTCGCTTCCCAGCAATGTGAGTCTTATGGTTGGGTAGAGAGTTTTACAGCGGTAAGTATGGGATACTGGTTGCAGCCGGTTCTGGGGCCCTGACCTTGGCGACAAATTTGTCGACGAAATCTGGGATCTCAAAGGTGCTGGAATCTTCTCGATATCTCTATTAGGAGAGGAGATACGCTTGATTGTACTAGATGATTCCATGTGACGCCACGGCCTGCCAGGGGAAACTATATAAGGAGAGCGCTTGGATGATGGGGAAGTGTGGATCGACTGGGATCGATCGCCTTGGAGTACGAACGTCTTTGGAGTTCTATCCGCTGTGCGAGCTAGTAAGCTGTTAGACGCCGAGCGGTATTGAGTGTTGATCCATTGGGAACGATTTTAGAGTTTTGTCCGCAGTGCGAGCTAGGAAGCTGATGAGCTGGGCGCTATTGAAAGTACTGTTATTGTCGTTATTAGTTATTTGCTGGCCGTTTGTATTGCTAAATATCAAAGTGCTGAACTGTTATTATTTGTAAATTGTTGTCTGTTTACGTTACTAATCTGTGCAAGAACTATTGTTTCCTGCACTTGTGCTACGTGTTTTCCTGCATATTTGTGAATAAACCTTCATTCTCCATGATCCTGCGTGTTGGACTGTTTACACCATACACCCACAGACAGACTTTTGTAACAATATGTGAAGATACATATTATTTTAAAAAGAAAGTTTTGTTCTTTTTTGATATATAATGTTTGCTTTTTTTCTAATTTTTAGGCAAGGACCATAAACATGGAAAGTATTCCAATAATACTTTGAAACAAGAATATTTGGACGAGGCGTTTAGA